>JADLZK010004213.1:0-88085 GCA_015847255.1 Hyparrhenia diplandra | reverse complement strand
GTGTGCAGGACTCCGGCACCTGAGCCCTGTGCTCCGAGCGGCAACAGCAGGCAGAGCTCGGGGCTCCACATCTCCACACGCAAGCAGCAAGCAGCGGCTCCTTCACCAGGCCATCCAGCAGCTGGTGCTCGCGCGGATCAAGGCAGCAGCCAGGGGGCCGGCAGGCGGCAGCAGGTGGCTGTTGTGCCTCTCTGCAGCGCGGCAGGGGCAAGCCGCCCAGCTTGGCCAGCTCTCTGTGTCGGCGGGCAGCTCTCAGGCTGCAGGCGTGCCGGCTTGACTTCAGGAGCGAGAGCAGCTCTAGCTGCTTGGCCGGTTACGATTGGCAAGGGAGAGCGAGTCCACCAGCACTCCTGCTCCAATCTGCCATCACGCACCAAGGGACACGAGCTTAGCTACAGCGACAGTTCATCTCCATCAAGCTCAGTTCTTTTTTTCACTAAAGGTCGATTCTTCTCTTGCTGTGAATTGGTCTTCGAGCCAATCTTTCTCTTCTTGTGCAGGGTAGCTAGATCGAACTTTGCTTGTGAAAAAAATCCCAGCTTTTTAATCGTCGCAATCTAGTTCCTTTTCTTGCGCTTGCAAAGGTGTTTGTTGAAATGCCGCAGTAGTTTTTCTCAGCAGCTCGTCCGCAACGTTTAGTTTGGTTTCTCGGTTGTCGATTAGCGTAGCTGGTGCTTGTCTTTGCACGATTTTGGCCTTGAACTTAGCTTGCTTGCTTTCTCGCCTTGTCACCATCATGCTACAAGACACCAATTTGTTTAATCCTCTTAGTTCAGCTTGTTGCTTGAGTTGAGTCTCGCGAATTTGTTTTGGAAATTATTTCTTGCCAATTTAATTCACGGTTTATTCTTTTTCGAGCTCCGAATTAAGATCCGGTTTTTGCGATGAATTTTTATCGATCCGAGGAATTTATCTTAGTGCTCCGTCCACAAGTTGACTTGGGTATCTAGGTTTCGAAACCCGCTTCTTCTCAATAGGAGTTGGGTACCTCTTTTGGTCCATCGGTTCGAGAAGTTTGTTCGCGATCTTTTTTCTTGCCGTGTGTGATCGTTTGAGGTGTTCCGCTGTGTTCCTAGGAACATCCACCCAATCAATTGGGTCGTGGACATCTCGGTCTTTGTGAGTTTGTCTCTCGTGAGTTCGCTTTTTGAGGTTGGGGGTTGAGCCGATGACCCGAAATTGAAAAGGAAAATCGAGGCTCCCATTCACCCCCTCCGTCGCCCGTTTGTCCTTCAAGTTCAAAAGTTGATTTTGATTGGGCACCACCATTTCAACTGAGGGGTGCATCGTTTCCATCTTGTCACATGGGCCCTAGATTTCCTACATGGCTTCGGACACAAAAGCATATTGACTGGCTAAATATATCAAACACAGGTCTTACTGGAACGATTCCGGATTGATTCTGGATTGTTTTTTCAAATGCTACCGAGTTGGACATCTCCTATAACAATATTAGTGATGAGTTGCCCTTGAATTTGGATTTCATGTCATTGGAATTCCTCTTTCTCCGGTCAAATAATATAACTGGTTCAATACCTCGGTTACCAAGAACACTTAAGATATTGGATATCTCAAATAATTTTTAAATGGGCAACTTTCATTGATTTTGAAGCTCCATGGTTGCAACTCGTTCATCTCTTCTCCAATCGCTTAACCAGGGTTATTCCCCGCATCAATTTGTCGATTGGAAACAATTGCAGTACTGGATCTATCAAAAATCTCCTTGAAAGGAATCTTCCGAATTGCAGCACCAATGATCTGAAACAATGGAACTCTTCTACCATAAATTCTTCAACGGCAAATTCAAGTAGCGCAAGTTCTTCATATTTGCAGCTCCATGCTCTTCTTCTGAGCGACAACAACCTTTCGGGTGAATTTCCCTTGTTCCTACAAATTTGCAAAAACCTTACTGTCCTTGATCTTTCCCACAATAATTTTGGTGGAAAACTACCTGAATGGATAAGTGATGAATTGCCAAATTTGGTAATTCTTGGATTGAGATCCAATTCTTTTTTCGGCCACATTCCAGCTGAGATAGCACAACTTCCTGCCCTTCGTGTTCTAAATCTTGCAAATAACACTTTGTCGGGGACAATACCACAATCTTTAGTTCACTTAACAGCTCTCACTTCTAGTAAGCCTTTAGATCCAACACAAAATCCTTTTATACTAGACTATGTTTATGAACATGCATACATGCTTCCTATTGGACTGGCTAATGACAGTTTTTTGCAAAGGGAAACAAAAGGTCAAGAGCTTAAGTATACACAAAATATAATTTTTCTCGATGAGCATAGATTTATCTCGAACAATTTAGCTGGACCAATTCCAGAGGAAATAAGCTCTCTTGTTGGACTGAAAAATTTGAATTTGTCATGGAACCATTTAAGTGGACCTATTCCAGAACAAATTTGCACCTTGCAATTATTGGAGTCTCTTGATCTCTCAAACAACCAACTTTTTGGTGAAATTCCTTGGTGCTTATCAAATTTGACTTCGTTGAGCTCTTTGAACATGTCCTACAATAATTTATTAGGCAGAATACCCTCACGAAATCAACTAGACACTCTGAACACGGCTTTCCATGTACATTGGTAATCCAGGTCTTTGTGGACATCCCCTTCAAAATCAATGTCCCGGAAATCTGCCAATTGAAGGGGTTCCCATCATACACCATAAAAAATGAATGGCCTGAAATGGATTTGTGTCTGGGTTTCATAGTGGGATTTGTGGTGGGCCTAGCTTTTCTGGTATTTTGTATCCTTTAAGTTCTTCAAGCTATTTGAGACACTCTACCACAGAGTATGCCTCCCGTAGTCACTTGTAGAAATTTGGTTGTATAATGTAAACAGGTAGTTTGTCCTTGTATGATATGTATCAAATCATGGACAAGATCCGAGATTGATTGGTAGTCCGTTTAGCCATAAAAGATAAAAGATAGATATGAATATTGTACTAATTAGTATGTTGTACAATAGGGATAGGATAATCAATTAATCTCGGATTGGGTCTTTGCTTGTAATGCCATGTCAAGGGCTGTTATTGACTCCATTAATAAACTGATGCGGCCTTTGAAAGGAGGTGAGAACGCTTATTATTTTTACATGGTAGTATCAAAAGACAACTACTCAAAATATGCAAGGTGCCTCTCTTGAAGATTTCCTTGATGGTTCTGCTCAAGCGTCCCCCTTGGAAGTGGAGGAGAAAATCGCAGACAAAACCATCCAGAAGCCAAATCTCGCCTATGTTCAGACGTAGGTCGTAGAGGTAGTAGGGCCGTACCTACGATTTGGGAGACCCAGAACGAAACACGTTTGGAAGCCCTAAAATTTATAAAGAAAATAATATAACACTACAATAATTTAACTTCTTATAGTACTGAACATACTGTAGCAGCGGCGCACCGACAATCTGATTGGGCGGAAAATGAATTGACGCCGGGCACCGGCCTATATCTGCACGTATCTTCTCTAAACGATTTGTGCACTAAAAGAAGCACACCAGCGTGGCCACGCCACGCCGGGCTGGCCTCGGCCGTCCGATCGGTCGAACAGACGGCCCAGATCGGGCGAGTCCCGCCCATTTTGTAAAAACCCTTGAACTTTAGCAAAATACAACCCGCAATCCATCTTCCTCTCCCCCGTTTTTGTTTTAAAAAGCCCTCTACTTTTTTTCGAAATCAGCCCGCAGTCAGTAGCCGGCCCTTCTTACTTAGGCCGACTTTCCCAGTACATGGGCCTTAATGGGCGGAATATGACCCAAAGCTGGTTTCATTTTTATAAATCTTTTTCTTTAACGGACAAATTTTTGTGAAACTTTGAAATTATATAGTAAATCACAGGAAAATTATAAAATAAAAAATTTGAACTTTGAAATTATACAAGAAATCACAGAAAATTATAAAATGAAAAATTAAATCATTTCATAATCCTCATAAATAAATCTATGCAAAGGATCCATAATATAACATGTTTAAGTACAAAGTTTTAACTAAACATTTTCACCTATGTTTCTTAGGGGTAAATACTAAAATCAAATAAGAAACGTAAAATAAAAAAAAATGTTAAGCACTCCTCATGAGAAATAGCATCATGTTAAGCTTCCGGCTACTTCTGCTTCTCACTCCTTAATAAACAATTTTAACCTTTTTTGCTCCAAAAAAATAATTCCATTTCAATAACTAAAGCAAAATGTTACTTACTACATTCAGATAGGCACAACGATAGCTAACCTTAATACTTATCCAGTCACCCTAACCCTAACCCAACACACTGCCCATTACTCATCAAATAATAAAAACCGATATGATAGTTCCATTTAAAAACAAAAAAAAAAACATATAAATAAAATAATACCATCATCATGATGAACCCTCCAAAATATATAACAACTACAACAACATGCTACAAACCATGACACTAAAAAAAAACTAACCTTATCTAAGTAGATTATAAACATTTTAGCAAAGCCTATGTGAATACAATATTAATAGTTCTTGAATTCAATTCACAAAAAAATAATTGTTTGTAGTGCAAAATATCATAGGTCCTAATGGCCACAAGTGGCAACGCCGCGACCATTTCTAGTACTATTGCTAAATTAGTAATCATACGATGGGGAAGCCAACGGCAAGGAGTGGGCGTCGGTACTTCGGGTGTTCTCGCGACCATGGGAATTGGGATGATGCATGGGCCAAGGCCATACTTGCTACTTTGCTTTGCTACTTAGTGTACGCCTCAATAATTTGGAGGCCTGAACAGTGTGCACACTTTGCACCTAGTAATATACGGGCCTGGAGGTAGAATTTGGATGTCCAATGGATACCCTCTAGTTAAAAAAAGTGAACTAAAAACGCATTTCTCCCCACCAAATTTTGAATTCCTAATTCATTTGCTAAAGTCCATGGATGTTCAACTTCTGCTTTGTCTTCCACCTCTGGTCGCAGCCATTGCTCAACAACTCCTGAGCTACAATTTTTTTCATCGCTCTCCCCCAACGTATTCATTGGTGTTGTGAGGCACTAGACCTCAGCGCACGTGCCTCACTAACAGGGGCGGAAGCCGACAAAGTGCCCCTGGCCTGAACCGTCTCAGGAGCAGGCTCCTCATGGCGTCGACGGCGGCCACCAGGCGGCGGAGTGCAATGTCTGTGGCCCAGCCGTTGGTGAGCAGGGGACGCATATGGCTGGCTGTCGGCCTAGCCGCCACCTTGTAGATGGGCGATGCTGCTGTCGGCCTAGCCGCTCACCTTGTAGATGGGCTGTCGCCGCAGGAGGTCCACCGACGTGTCTGACCCTCGGTCGGCGACGAGCACGATAGAAAAAGCAACATGAGTGAGCTATCTAGTTTTTATGACTTTCTCCATGTAAAACAAGTGATTTTTGGTCTCCCTTCAAGATCAGAATCCAGCCAAACAATGTGAGAGAGCGATTTTTTGTAATTCACCGAAAGAAATGCTTTTTCCATGCTCGGATATAAGGCGGGAAATAGAGTTGTTACATACATTTGGCCTAGAATACGAGCGGCACGCTACAGCCGAAATAATCTATCCCTCCAATAGAAAACAACGTGAGAGAGCTATCTAGTTTTATGACTTTCTCCATGTAAAACAAATGATTTTTGGTCGCCTTGAAGATCAGAATCCAGCCAAACAATGTGAGACAGCGATATTTTGTAATTCACCGTAAGAAATGCTTTTCATATGCACGGAGTACTTTTTATATTCGCTAAACACCAAGACATGACAAAGATTCATATTGTTTTTTCTTTTCTTTCTTTCTTTTTGAATGAAATGAAGTTCCATTCATACTAGCAACCGTTGGCACAGACCTCCATATCATCGGCGTGCCATGTATATACGAGTCCCCTGGCAGAAAGGGTTCGCGGGCCTCTTGACTGACTTGGAGGAAGTGGATTCTTGACTATGTCAGTACCTATATACTACAATGCCTTACAAACGGGAGCCTGTGCTTCAGAATACCAGCACAATGGCCGGAATTCTCCAACCATCCTCCTGCTTGTACCAAGCTGCAGCTCTCTGCTTCTTACTCTGCTTCCTACAACCATACTCCTCCTTGTATCAAGCCACAGCCACCACATCGCCGACTTCCATGGCCAGTCCTGCAGAGTTTAGTAGCCGCAGCTGCTTCGCGTCTGAGAGGGCCGCGCTGCTGTCCTTCAAATCAGGAATAGCCGATGACCCTGCGAATCGGCTGGGTTCATGGAGAGACCATGACTGTTGCCGGTGGAACGGCGTCACGTGCAGCAATAGGACAGGCCATGTCATAAAGCTCGACCTCCATAACAACAACTTCGTGGATGTTTATCATTTGCCAGAAGGTGCTGGGCTTCCTAGCAGCAACATCATCAGCTGGTTGCGAGGACAGATAAGTAATTCTTTGCTTGGCCTACGGCATTTGATGCATCTGGACCTCAGTGGGAACCTTCTTGGTGGTGTGCCAATACCTGAATTCTTGGGCTCTCTCAATTGCTTGAAGTATCTCAACCTCTCCTACATAAACTTTGTTGGTAGGGTGCCACCTCAGCTAGGAAACCTGTCCAAGTTAGAATACCTTGACATTAACAATGGCTATTACATTGACATTAACAACCACCTCGATTTTGTTGGCTATGTGTATTCACAAGATATTTCATGGTTGGCACAACTCGATTCGCTAAGGCATCTCAATTTGGGTTGGATAAACATTAGCACAGTAGTTGACTGGGCTCATGTGGTAAATACCCTTCCTAATTTGAGAGAGTACTACGCTTGGAACATTGCGGTATTGTGAATTCTGCTCCATCACTTTTTTACATCTCAACCTTACAGCTCTTGAGGAACTCAGCCTATCACAGAACTCATTAAACAGCAGAGTTAAATGGAATTGGTTCTGGGATGTGACTAGCCTTAAGAGTCTTGCTCTTAATTTTTGTGGGCTATTTGGTCCCTTTCCTGATGAATGTGGGAATATGACTTCGCTAGAAAGACTTGATCTCGGGAGCAACCATCTTAATGGGATGATACCGGCAACATTTCAAAATTTAGGCAATCTGAATTATCTAGATCTCTCCTACAATGACATTGGTATGGACATGACATATTTGATGGAGAGGCTACCAACTTGTGCACAGAGGAAATTGAAGGAGTTGTATCTGAGTGATGCAAACTTGACTGGTAATATAACATATTGCCTAGCAAACCTAACTGGATTAAATACACTTCGTCTAGAATGGAACCAATTATCAGGTTCTGTGCCCGTGGGGATTGGAGCACTTACAAACTTGACTTTTCTGGATCTATCCGGCAACAATCTAAGTGGTGTAATATCACAGGAACACTTTGCCAACCTAACAAATTTGAATGTTATCGACTTATCATTTAATCATCTAGAATTCAAGGTCGATTTTGATTGGGTGCCACCATTCCAACTAGGAAGTGCAATGTTCTCGTCTTGTGACATGGGCCCTGGATTTCCTAACTGGCTTCAGACGCAAAAGAATATTTACTGGCTAGATATTTCAAACACAGGTCTTACCGAAAGATTCCAAATTGGTTCTGGATTGTTTTTTCTAATGCCAATGGGTTCAACCTCTCCTATAACAACATTGGTGGTGAGTTGCCTCTGAATTTGGAGTTCATGTCATTGGAATTTCTCTTTCTCCAGTCAAATAATCTAACTGGTTCAATACCTCGGCTACCTAGAACAATTATGGTATTGGATATCTCAAAAACCATTTAAACAGGCAACTATCGTTAAATTTTGAAGCTCCATGGTTAGAGGTTTTGCATCTCTTTTTCCAATAGCTTAACTGGGGTTATTCCAAAGATCAATTTGTCAGTTGAAGAAATTGCGAATACTAAATCTGTCAAAAAATCTCCTTGAAGGGAAGCTTCCTGATTGTAGGAACAACGGTCTGAAACAGTGGAGCTTGTCCACCATAAACTCTTCAAGTACAAACTATTCTGGCGGTGCAAGTTCTTCAAATATGCAGATCCAAGTTCTTCTTCTGAGTCACAATAACCTTTCGGGTGAATTTCTCTTGCTCCTACGAATTTGCAAAAACCTTACTGTCCTCGATCTGGCCCACAATAATTTTAGTAGAAAGTTACCTGCATGGATAGGTCATGATTTGACACATTTGGTAATTCTTGGATTAAGATCCACCTGTTTTCTGGTTGCATTCCAGTGGAGATAACACAACTTCCTGCCCTTCGTTTTCTGGATCTAGCAAATAACACTTTATCTGGAACAATACCATGTTGTTTAGTTCACTTGAGGGCTTTCGCTTCTACTAAGTCTTTAGATCCACGACAGAATCCTTTTATACTTGAATATGATCTTGAAGATGGATACGTGCCAATGGGACTGGCTAATGACAGTTTCACAGTGGAAACAAAAGGTCAAGAGCTCCAATATACAGGAAATATAATATTTTTGATGAGCATAGACTTGTCCCGTAACAATTTAGTTGGACCAGTTCCAGAGGAAATAAGTTCCCTTGTTGGACTGATAAATTTCAATCTTTCATGGAACCACTTCAGTGGACATATTCCAAAACAAATTTGCACCTTGCAATTATTGGAGTCTCTTGATCTCTCAGGCAACCAGTTTTCAGGTGAAATTCCTTGGTGCTTATCAAATTTAACTTCACTGAGCTTTCTGAACATGTCGTTCAATAATTTATCAGGCAGCATACCCTCTGGAAATCAACTAGACACTCTGAACACAGATGATCCGGCTTCCATGTATATAGGTAATCCAAGTCTTTGTGGACATCCCCTTCAAAATCAATGCCCCGGAGATCAGCCAATTGAAGGGGGTCCCATCACAAACCATAAAAATGGATGGCCTGAAATGGATTTGTGCCTGGGTTTCATAGTTGATTTGTGGTGGGCCTTTTGCTGGTATTTTGTATCCTATAACTTCTTCAAGCTATTTGACACACTCTACCACAGAGTAAGCCTTCTGTAGTCACTTGTACGAATTTGGTTGTATAGGGTGTAACAGGTAGTTTTTCCTTGTATGACATGTATCAAATCATGTTCAAGATCTGAGATTGATTGGTAGTCCGTTTAGCCATAAAAGATAGATATAAAATATTGTACCAATTAGTATGTTGTACGATAGGATAGGATAATCAATTAATCTCGGATTGGGTCTTTGCTTGTAATGCCATGTCAAGGGCTGTTCTTCACTCTATTAATAAACTGATGCGGCCTCTGAAAGGAGGTGAGAACGCTTATTATTTTTACATGGTAGTATCCAAAGACAACTCCTACTCAAAATATGGGTGCCTCTGTTGAAGATTTCCTGACGGTTCTGCTCAAGAGGAGGATAAAGTGGCAGACAAACCATCAAGAAAACAAATCCGACTATGTTCAGTTCGTATTTCTCTGCGCGCGACTCCACGGCGGCACCTCCTCCCCTGACTCGACGCCAACACCAAGCTCCAGCTCGACGGACTCGACTTCCCTCCAGCGGCCGGCGCGAGTCCCTCGGCCCCGCATCTGCACTCCGTTGCAGGCTGCGGCGGCACCTGGCGGTTGGCGAGTCGCATCGTTGCGGCATCACCTCTCCGGGCTCCAGGCAGGTGCAGTGCAGGCTCAGTGCTCCAGCTGACCAGATTCACTGTGCATAATTTTAATTTTGAGCTACTAAACGTATGAATTAGATAGGATGGATGATTCAATTGCTGAATTAATTAGCAGATGAACAGCAGGTACTGAAATTGATCCGGTCTTCTGGCCGGGTTACTGAATGGATATTGTTCTGAATTTTCAGTTTCATCAGACAAAAAAGCAAGTCCTGACAACGTTATGGAAGGAAATGACTAGAGACGTTATTAAGATTCTTGAGGGGAAAAAATGGATCTTCAGACCTTTGCTTGGAGATAAGTTTTAGATAAAAACATTTGCTTAGAGAGAAAAATTCAGATTAGAGCACGACAAGCTATCAGAAGCAGTGAATCACTTCCGTGCAGTGATGAACCAATACTAAGTTTTTGCCTTGATGAGCCATTTTGGGTGGAACCTTTTAGTTCCCTTTGCTGCATCTTTTTATTCTGCGTGATGAACAGAAGAATCGATTACATGAATGAATTGGCCTGATGATCATTCAGTTTAGATTGACTTTGTCGTTTAGACTTTAGAATAGTGTTTCTGTAGTCTGGCCGAAATAGAAACTACACCATAAAAAACTATTTATTTTTCATTTTCGATATCTGATGGCTCTAGCCTTTTCTATAGCAAAACAGATTAAGATCAAACCTTCTGAGACTGCAATCATGATTTGTCATCCAGTAGAAGTAGGGGTGGTGATCCCGGTAATCGTCGTGTTACGGATCGACCATGGTTTGTAACACTTTGTCTGCTGAATGAAAAACGCGTCTAGGCGTATTCTTAAAAAAATTTGTCATCAGGCAAGTGAGGTATCAAATAACTAGAAAATCAATATGTGAGTGCTAAAACTTTACATGCCGTGGAAACACATGCACATTGTTGGATTGTGTGTACACCTCCAAAGCCACGAGATTGTAGAACAAAGGTTAATTTAATTGTAACAACTACGTTCCTTAAAAAGCGCTGATTTTAAGCTTCTTCACTCTTGTACACCAAGTTGTGCTTGATTTTTGTTGGTTATTAGATAGCTATCAGTGATGGATCTGTGATAATAATTAATACATTTGATGCTCATAGTTCTATGAATTGTCCCTCACAATAAATTATGTGATGCAACTCCATAGTGTTGGGAGACTGATATCATTCTCAAACCATTAGCCTATATATGGTACACCTGAATGCAACAGTGTCGAAGTGCAAAAATCCTAAAAAAAATTGCCCTCGGGGATTTATTTTCTCCGTCCTTTTCTTTTCTTCCTCGCTTATTTTATTTTTGAGCGAAATACGTGTATGCTATTATGAAAGTTGGTCGATACGTGTATGCCATTGAAAAATGAGTTGGTACCGTGTGTGCCATGACGCAAATTATTTGTCACTTGTATGCCATTCCGTCGCCTATATGTTAAAACCTAACAGACTTTGAGTTATGACGGGTGGGACCATCTACATCACTAAGCAATTTTACCCTTGGACAAAAAGACGAGCGCCGGCCTCGAGGGAAACAATCCCATCGCTCCCTAATCCCGGTACCTTCGTCCAATGACCCTTGCCCTCTACAAATTGAGCAACCACCTATTGTTTAAGACATTGGACCCTGTGAAGCATCTGTATAAACAGTACAGACACCAAAAAAGAAACGTGCTATCATGAAGAAGTGTACTCCAAGGAGGGCTCCAGTTGAGATAGCCAGCCCAGAGAGTCCAGCTTCAAACACTAGAAGCAAGAAGAAACTTGAGTTGAAATAAAGTGTTATTTTTATGTGATGATGATGCATCATTTTCTTTTGGCATGTCCGTACTTGTGGTCTACAAAAACTATTGCTTTTGTTGTGATGTTTTATGCAATGGTCATGTAATTTAAAACACTTTGGTTTGAGAACTAGCTAGAGGTTATGTGATGAATATTGTTGCTATATTTGTTATTGTGGTTTGTTCGTTGGTACTAAATGTCATGTTGTCCGTTTTTATTAAAATTATTTATGTAATATTATTCAATAGAATGCCTTTATTTCATGCATATATGATTTTTAAACTTTTTATGGAATATATTGTCAAATAGAATGACTTTACCAATTTATTTATAGAATCTTTTAACTTCCAACCAGCACAACAGCCAACACAAACAACCAAGGGCACAACGATCCTTTTCCACCTCTTAGCCTCTGTTAGCACTCTATCTGTCTAGAATGGCATACAAGTAACAAAAGTTCACGTCATGGCACACAGGTACCAACTCATTTTCAATGGCATATACGTATCAACCAACTTTCATAATGGCATACACGTATTTCGCTCTTTATTTTTTCGTCTCCATTATCTAATCGGCCGAGCAAAGACCGGTCTGTGACTCCAGCGTGCCCTACGCACACGCCCGCCGCCGCCAGCAATCCACGCCGGGAGGAGGCCGCGCAACACTCCGTCCTCTCGCGCCCCCCTCTCCGGGCTAGCGGTACCGCCGTCCCGTCCATCTTTGGCCGCAAAGCGCTGAAGCTCAGCGGAGGTGTCCAAATGGCCGTCGGCGGCCTTGCTGAGGCGGCGCGGCACGGTTGCCTGTGGACGACGCGGCGGTGCCGACTCCACCTTGCTCCTCCGCTTTATAGTTGCACATGCAGCCCGCGCCCGCCGCCGGCCCGTAGCCCAGGGCACGGCCCGGCCCACCGCCGTGCCGGCCCGCCCCCGGGCGTGTCGGGCCCGGGCCGCTCCCGGCCAGCGGCCGCGGCA
Organism: Hyparrhenia diplandra; assembly: GCA_015847255.1. Classification (NCBI taxonomy): domain Eukaryota; kingdom Viridiplantae; phylum Streptophyta; class Magnoliopsida; order Poales; family Poaceae; genus Hyparrhenia; species Hyparrhenia diplandra. The sequence continues at coordinate 75,747 of JADLZK010004213.1, read as the reverse complement.
TGGCACGGCCCGGTGAAATAGGCCAGCCGGTGCCGGCCCGTGGAAAACGGCCCGATGGCCCACCCGGCCGCCATTCCCCGCCCGCCCCTCGTCGTATATAAGCCGCGGGCCGGCGTCGTCCCCCCACCCAATTCCCAAACCTAACCCTAATTCCCCACCCCACCCCGCGCGGCGCCGCTGCCGCCTCTCCCTCTCCGGTAGATCCACTCGATTCTTCTCGATCCGCCGCCGTTGCTCGACTCCGACTTCGCCGCCCGTTCGCCTCCGGCGTCGTCGTCGCAACCGACGCCTTCACCTCCCGGATCTGAGTTGAAATCCCTCTTCTTACGTCTTCTCTTTCTCCCCTCTCCTCTCCTCTCTTTCTCCGATCAAACATGTGAGTTCGAAGTTTCCTTTGCTCGATCCGCCCGCCGCTTCGCCGTCGTTTGTCTAATCCTTTGCCTCACGGTTGTTTCTTTCCTCTCTCTATCCGTGCTCCTCTCATTCTCTTCGGTTGGTTCTTGGCAGCTTCCGGCACGGGCTCAGTCCGCAGTACCTCCCGGCTCCCTCTCCCTCGCTCCGTTCAATTCCTCGATCCGCCGCCGCTCGCCGTCGTTTGTCTAATCCTTTTGCCTCCCTCTGCTCACGGTTGTTTTTGCGAGGTTTTGCTCGGTGGTCTCGGCCTTGAGTCTTCCTCCCGTGGAGTTGACATGGCGAGCCACCCGGCCAAGCGACCGTTGAGGGGCGGTCTTTGGAGGTCTTGGTCGGCCCGCGGTCTAGCTTCGTCCCCGTCCCTTCCGGCTCGCCGGCCTCGCCTCGGGTCGTCCAGATCAGCTGGGCTCGCCGAGTCCGATGTTGGTGTGGCTGGTCGGCGCAACGCAGGGGCTCCGCCCGACGACGGCGAGGACCTGGCCCTCAACACCGACGACGAGCTTGAAGCCGCGGCCGAGAACGACGGCGACGACTCGAGGGCGCCGCCGCCTTGTTCGGCATCGACGTCGGTGACGCTCCCCGTTGGAGCACAAACAGAGCTGCCCATCGATGTCGACGACGACGACGGCGACAATCCCTCCGGTGACACTTTCGGGTTGGAGGGGAGGTAAGAAATCTAAGTCTTGGACATGGTTCCATGAGATTAAGGATGCGAACAAGGTCCGTGTAGTCGCCATCTCGTATGCAATCGTAGGCGTAAGTACTCCTGCTAGATCCGCCGGCACCGGGCATTTGATTAGGCATATGAAATCCTGTTCGCTAAACGTGATCATGCTACTAAGACGCAGGCTAAACTTGCTTTGAATGCTGATGGTTTGAAAAACTGGGTTTATGATCCTATGGTTGCTCGCATGGAGTTGTGCATTTTGATTGCTAGACTTGACCTGCCATTAGGGGTTGGTGCCACCCAAGCCTGGGAAGATTACATTAAGCGTGCACATAATCCTCTGTTTGAACATGTTTCTAGGACCACCACCACTAGAGACATGGCTAAGCTATTTGAGCAAAGAACGTAGTGTGATTGTGAAGTTTTTGTTGCCCGATACATGTTCTGTCTCTTTTAACATCTGATATTTGGTCCGGTAATTCTAAGGAGGATTACATTTACGTTGTTGCTCATTATGTGAATGCTGATTGGGAACTGCAAAAAAAGATTATTGGTTTGAGGCTTATTGAGGCAGCACATACTGGTGCCAATATTGCTGATAGCATTTGTAATGTGGTTGAGGAGTTCAATTTGATGAATAAAGTGTTTGCTGTGACTTTAGATAATGCATCTTCTAATTCTAAGGCTTTTGAAACTCTTGCTCCTACATTCTTTGGTTATTTGGGTTCCTATCCTACACCTACTCGTGATGACCCTAACAAAGTTAGGTACTTGGTTGTGCATCAGCGGTGTGTTTGCCATGTTATTAATTTGATTGTTAAGTCTGGTTTGAAAAGGATTAAGTCTTATCTTGAGGATTTTAGAACTGCAATAAGCTTTTTAAATGCTTCTAATCAGAGAATTGCATTGTTCAAAAACTATTGTATTGCTAAGGGTGTTAGACCTAGAAAGTTTGGGCTGGACATGGATGTTAGATGGAACTCTACTTATTTGATGCTTAAATCTTTGCTGACTAAAGATGAAAATACAGGCCAATATGTGTATAAGGAAGTTTTTTCTGTGTTCATTAATTCAAACTATGAAAAGGTGCTTTTGACTCCTTTGCATTGGCATGTTGCTGAACAGATAATGAGTTTCTTGGAACTGTTTTATGAGTGCACTGTTCTTCTATCTGGTGTTTACTACCCTACTTCTCCATTGGTTCTGCATAGTATTCTTGACATTGCTGAGCTTTTGAAACAAGCTGAATCTGATAATAATTTTAGAAGCATTGCATTACCTATGAAGCTTAAACTACTTATGTAATGGGGAAAAACCACCAATGCTTTGTTTTCTTTTTGCTTTGGTTCTTGATCCTAGAGGTAAGTTGCCCGCCTTGTATTCATTACTTGATCGCCTTCTTGGTAAGGCCTTAGGAGTTAATTACAATGTCTACTATGGTGATGTGAAAGATGAATTGTCTAGACTCTTTGGCAAGTATGTTGACAAATTTGGTGCAACAACAAGGTCTACTAGGCCCATACAACCTTCATATCCTCCTGGTAAGAGAAAACAGTCATGGGGAAGGCTCTTTGGTAATTACGGTGCACGACTCATCTTACGCGCTGTTATTAGTGAGCTCCGGACTTACTTAGACAAAGGATGGACTAACCTGTCTTTCCGAGAAAATTTTGATATCTTGCTATGGTGGCGTGACCACAAGCAAACCTATCATATCTTGTCTATTTTGGCCAAAGATATTATGTCTGCTTTCTGCATCTACTTGTTTCCTGAGTCTTGTTTCAGCTTGGCGGTGTAGGATACTCAAGACCGGCGGCGGCACTTGTTGCCTGAGCATGTTGAGATGCTCACATGCATCAAGGATTGGGAGCTGGGAGCAAGGAGAGAACAGCACACTGCTGAGGACTTCGACCCGGTGGCTAAGTTTGATAATATGTGGATTGATGATGTTGGCCAAGGAAGCGGCAAAATGCAATGGCACCGACACCGGCACCAACAGTTCTGTTGGTGGCTAGAAGAAGAAGAAGAAAACAGCATAGGAGCCAAGGAGAAGGAGGTAAAGAAACTGATCTGGACTGGACCTGGTAATTACATTTGCTTTAGTTCTTAGAAAAGAAACCGATGTGTTCTTTTTGCGTGGCACTTGTTGGGATTTTGGTGCTTCTGGTGATTTTGTTAGACATCACATAGTCATGTGCTTCGTGGTGAATCTGAGTGGTGTCACTTTTGCTGGTTTTGGCTGGGTAGAAACTTAGTAAGTTTGAACATGACGTGAATCGTGATTCACTTTTGCTGGATGTTGCCACCGAGATGGCTATTGTAATAGGGCTAGATGGTTGACAGTTGACATTTGTTTGAAACTTGAATACATTTTGAGTCTGGGGGCTGTACTCTTTTCCTTTCTAGGGTTTCTCCCACAAGGGTGGTTTACCTAGAAAGGTTTTTAATGAGGCAAAGATTGCACTCCACTCCATCTTTTGAAACACCTCGCCTCTCATTTTGTTTTACGTTAAGTGCTTCAAACAGTTACAACATTGCACTCCACTTTCAAACACTTGTCTTCTTTGAAACATTTTGAACTATAACTGTTAATTGTTAAACTGTATCAGAATCGGTAAGTGTCAAGTGTGATTGAAAACTGTTAAGTGATTGAAAACTGTTAAGTACTTGAAAATCTGTTAAGTTTGAATGTTTTTGGTATCTCGGGCCATGGGCCGCCCGCACGGGTGACACGTGCCGTGCTCACCGGGCGGCACGGCGGGTTTTTCGCCCGCGGGCCGTCGCCGTGGGCGTTACCTCAGCACGATGGCACGCCAGCACGGCATCGGCCGGCCCGACGGCCCGATGCGGCCCGTCGGCAGCACGGCACGGCACGCGCACGCCGGGCCAGGCCGGGCGGGCGCACGGCCCGATGCACATCTATACTCCGCTTCCCACCGGTCCGACGCTGCAGGTGCGTATGTACTTTTTGGTAAATTGATTAGATTAGCAAGTGATTTGTACAAAGGTTTGGAGTCAATAGCCATGGAGATATGCATATAGACATTTATTACTACTTGCAAGTTCGGCCAGAGTTTACAGTAATACTCCTACTCTCGGTTCTAAATAATTCAACCTCAGAGTTTCCTTTAAGTCAACCTTTCTTTTGTTTAACCGAATTTATTGAAGAAAACATCATGGTAGAAAATTAGTATTCGTTAGAGCCACCATATATAAATTGTTTATTTATAGTGTACTTATTTGGTGGTGTTATATAGATGTTGATATTCGTTTCTATAAAGTTCTCGTCAAATATGGAATAGTCGGCACCAAACTAGAACGTCGATATATTCCAGTCAAAAACTAGAACGTGGATATACTACTGATGTTGATATTAGACTCTGGCTAGTTGGCACCTAAACTAGAACGTCGAACTTTCGTTCTGACAAGTGACAACCAACAGCCGAATGCTCAAGTGTGTTCGAGCCACCGTGGGTACCTAACTTAACCTCCAACAATCATCGGCACGTGCCATGTACTACTACTAATATGAGGCGCTGCTAAGTTGGCTGACAAAAGAAAGGTATGGCGGCACGGAAATTTCTTCCCTACATAATTGAAGTTGATGGAACTGACGCAGGCAATTTTGACTGACTTGGACCAAGGCTGTGTTTAGTTCCTTCTCTTCTCTCTCCAAAAGTCACTATTCACCTATCACATCAAATCTTTTGGCTCTTGCATGGAGCACTAAATATAGGTAAATAAAAAACTAATTATATAGTTTTGATTTACACGACGAGACGATTCTTTTGAGCCTAGTTACACCATGGTAGGATAATATTTACCACAAACAAACGAAACGTGCTACAGTTACTTTTTGATTCGAACAGTGTTTTTTTCCACTTTTCCCACCAACTAAACACAGCCCAAGTGTGTGGACGCTATACTGCCTTATTAACGGGCAGTATCAGAGCTTCCAAATATCAGCACACAATGGCCGGAATTCTACAACCCTCCACCACGCACCATGCACCAGTTCTCTGCTTTTTGCTCGTCTCTGCCGTCGCAGCCACCACATCGGCGGAGTTTAGTAGCCGCAGCTGCTTCGTGTCTGAGAGGGCTGCGCTGCTGTCCTTCAAATCAGGAATAACTGATGACCCCATGAACCGGCTTGGCTCGTGGAGTGGCCATGACTGCTGCCTGTGGCACGGCGTCATGTGCAGCAATACCACAGGCCATGTCTTCAAGCTCGACCTCCGCAACAACAACTTCGAGGATGATTTTTGGGCGTCTGATGATGATCCTATTCTTAGCCACAGCTTCAGTTGGCTGCGTGGACAGATAAGTAATTCTTTGCTTGACCTACAACATTTGAGGCATCTGGATCTCAGTGGGAACATTCTTGGTGGTGTGCCAATACCTGCATTCTTGGGCTCTCTCAAGTGGTTGAGGTATCTCAACCTCTCCCACATGGGTTTCGTCGGTAGGGTGCCGCCTCAGCTAGGCAACCTGTCCGAGTTAGTTTACCTTGATATCAACAGCTACATGAATTTTGGCAATCATGTGTACTCACCTGGGATTTCATGGTTGGCACAACTCACTTCACTGAAGCATCTCGACATGGGTTACGTGAACATTAGCGCAGCGGTTGACTGGGTTCATGTGGTAAATACCCTTCCTAATTTGAGAGTACTACGCTTGGAATGGTGTGGTATTGTGAATTCTGCTCCATCTCTTTTACATCTCAACCTTACAGCTCTAGAAGAACTCACCCTGTCACTTAACTCCTTAAACAACCAAGTTACATCCAACTGGTTCTGGGATGTAACTAGCCTTAAGAGCCTTGAGCTTGATGGTTGTGGGCTAATTGGTTCCTTTCCTGATGGATTGGGGAACATGACCTCACTAGAAACACTTGACCTTGGGGACAACCATCTTCATGGGATGATACCGGCAACATTTCAAAATTTATGCAATCTGAAGTATCTATATCTCTCCTCCAACGACATTGGTATGGACATAACACATTTGTTGGAGAGGCTACAGAGTTGTCCGCAAAGGAAATTGCAGGAGTTACATCTGTATGATGCAAACTTAACTGGCAATATAACCTATTGCCTACCATACCTAACTGGTTTAAGCAATCTTGATCTGGGATCAAACCATTTATCAGGTTTTGTGCCCGTGGCGATTGGAGCACTTTCAAACTTGACTTCTCTGGATCTATCCGGCAACAGTCTAAGTGGTGTAATATCACAGGATCACTTTGCTAACCTAACAAATTTGGAATATATCTATTTATCAGATAATCATCTAGAGTTCAAAGTTGATTTTGATTGGGCGCCACCATTTCAACTGAGGGGTGCATCGTTTCCATCTTGTCACATGGGCCCTAGATTTCCTACATGGCTTCGGACACAAAAGCATATTGACTGGCTAAATATATCAAACACAGGTCTTACTGAACGATTCCTGATTGGTTCTGGATTGTTTTTCGAATGCTTTGCCTCGTTGGACGTCTCCTATAACAATATTAGTGGTGAGTTGCCCCTGAATTTGGACTTCATGTCATTGGAATTACTCTTTCTCCGGTCAAATAATATAACTGGTTCAGTACCTCGGTTGCCAAGAACACTTAAGATATTGGATATCTCAAATAATTTTTTAAATGGGCAACTGTCATTGGATTTTGAAGCTCCATGGTTGCAACTCGTGCATCTCTTCTCCAATCGTTTAACTGGGGTTATTCCTGCATCAATTTGTCGTGGAAACAATTGCGAGTACTGGATCTATCAAAAATCTCCTTGAAAGGAATCTTCCTAATTGCAGCACCAATGATCTGAAACAGTGGAACTCTTCTACCATAAATTCTTCAACGGCAAATTCAAGCAAAGCGGGTTCTTCATATTTGCAGCTCCATGCTCTTCTTCTGAGCTACAACAACCTTTCGGGTGAATTTCCCTTGTTCCTACAAATTTGCAAAAACCTTCTTGTCCTTGATCTTTCCCACAATAATTTTGGTGGAAAACTACGAATGGATAAGTGATGAATTGCCAAATTTGGTAATTCTTGGATTGAGATCCAATTCTTTTTCTGGCCACATTCCAGCTGAGATAACACAACTTCCTGCCCTTCGTGTTCTAAATCTTGCAAATAACACTTTGTCGGGGACAATACCACAATCTTTAGTTCACTTAACAGCTCTCACTTCTAGTAAGCCTTTAGATCCAACACAAAAATCCTTTTATACTAGACTATGTTTATGAACATGCATACATGCTTCCTATTGGACTGGCTAATGATAGTTTTCTGGTGGAAACAAAAGGTCAAGAGCTCAAATATACTGGAAATATAATATATCTGATGAGCATAGATTTATCTTGGAACAATTTAGCTGGACCAATTCCAGAGGAAATAAGTTCTCTTGTTGGACTAAAAAATTTGAATTTGTCATGGAACCATTTAAGTGGACATATTCCAGAAAAAATTTGCACCTTGCAATTATTGGAGTCGCTTGACCTCTCGCACAACCAAATTTCGGTGAAATTCCTTGGTGCTTATCAAATTTGACTTCGTTGAGCTTTACGAACATGTCCTACAACAATTTATCAGGCAGAATACCCTCTGGGAATCAACTAGACACTCTGAACACAGATGATCCGGCTTCCATGTATAAAGGTAATCCAGGTCTTTGTGGACATCCCCTTCAAAATCAGTGCCCCGAGATCAGGGTTCCATCATACACCATAAAAATGGATGGCCTGAAATGGATTTGTGCCTGGGTTTCATAGTGGGATTTGTGGTGGGCCTAGCTTTTCTGGTATTTTGTATCCTTTAAGTTCTTCATTCAAGCTATTTGAGACAGTCTACCACAGAGTATGCCTTCCGTAGTCACTTGTACAAATTTGGTTGTATAAGGTGTAAACAGGTAGTTTCTCTTTGTATGACATGTATCAAATCATGGACAAGATCAGAGATTGATTGGTAGTCCGTTTAGCCATAAAAGATATAAAATATTGTACCAATTAGTATGCTGTACAATAGGATAGGATAATCCATTAATCTCGGATTGGGTCTTTGCTTGTAATGCCATGTCAAGGGCTGTTCTTGACTCCATTAATAAACTGACGCGGCCTCTGAAAGGAGGTGAGAACGCTTATTATTTTGTTCGTGGTAAGTCCTACTCAGATTTCCCTGATGGTTCTGCTCGAGGCTCGCCCAATGAAGTGGACAGAGTGGCAGACAAAACCATCGAGAAGCCAAATCCCGACTATGTTGGGTTCGCAATTCGTGGCCATGGATCAACACGACTCCGGAGCTACATTTTTCGTCGTTCTCCCCACAACGTATGCATTGGTGTTAGGAGGCAGCAGACGTCGGCACAGGTGTGGCTGGCGTTCCTCACGAACACAGGCGCGCTCCGTCAACACCCATATCTCCCTTGCTATGACCAACAAGGGTGAGATGCCCATGACCAATTACTTGAACAAGATGAAGTTCTACGACGACGAACTCTGTTGTCCCCCATATCTCCGAACTGAAGCTCACCGTCGTCTTCTACTCTAAAAACGTTCGTCCACAGCACAGGAACAGGTGAGCTGGCCATCCGCATTCTGTCTTGCTCTCATCGCCCGCGAGCGTCCCCACCTGTCGCGCGACTCCCCGGCGGCATCTCCTCCCTGACGCCAACACCGAGCTCCAGCTCGACGGACTCGACTTCCATCCAGCGGCCGGCGTGAGTCCCTCGGCCCCGCATCTGCACTCTGTTGCGGGCTGCGGCGGCACCTGGCGGCTGGCGAGTCGCATCGTTGCGGCATCACCGCACCGGGCTCCAGGCAGGTGAAGGCTTCGTGCTCCAGCTGACCGGATTCACTGTGTATAATTTTGAGCTATTCAACGTATGAATCAGATAGGATGGATGATTTAATTGCTGAATTAACTAGCAGATGAACAGCAGGTACTGAAATTGATCCGTTCTTCTAGCCGGGTTACTGAATGGACATTGTTCAGAATTTTCAGTTTCATCAGATAAACAGCAAGTCCTGACATAGTTATGGAAGGAAGTGACTGGAGACGTTATTTAGATTCTTGGGAAAATAATTGGATCTTCAGACCTTTGCTTTGAGATAAGTTTTACATAAAAACATTTGCTTAGAGAGGAAATTCAGATTCGAGCACGACAAGCTATCAGAAGCAGTGAGACTCACTTCCCTGCAGAACTGCGTGATGAACACAAGAATCGATTACATGAATTGGCCTGATGATCGTTCAGTTTAGATTGACTTTGTCGGTTAGACTCTAGAATAGTGTTTCTGTAGTCTGGCCGAAATAGAAGCTCAAAAACTATTTATTTTTCGTTTTCGATATCTGATGGCGCTAGCCTTTTTTCTATAGCAAAACAGATTAAGATGAAACCTTCTGAGACTGCAATCATGATTTGTCATCAGGCAAGTGAGCTATCAAATAACCAGAAAACCACAAGAAACATGTTTTATTCAACTTCACTCGGCCATTTTCAGAAAGGAAGAACAGATGTATGATATAGAAATAAAATATACATGATGAAGATTTACCTGCCTGAGCATCTCTAGTGGGAGACCCTAAATTGAGACCTTAAAATTCTATTTACATGCTCATCTAAAAAAATAGAGGCTCAAATTGTTTTCCAACTCCAGTGGGAAAAAACAGCACAGACCCTATATTTTCGTGGGACCCGCTTGTCAGCCAGAAAAATCAAGGCTCTCGTGTGCCTGCTCGTGAGCCTGCTCTGCTCGCATCTAGGCAAAGCGGCGGAGCGCATGGTGCGATTCGTGCCACCGCCCACCGCGTGGGGACGGAGATGGGGTGGAGCACTGCGCCGACACCGGCGGCAATGGCAGTGGAAGTGTACGCCTTGAGGACGGAGCGTTGGGGAGCGACATCCGCCGAGCCCGAGCCGGGGGGCTGCGCCGCGCCGCCGAGGCTGGCCGCCGGGCACAGCCTCCTTGCTGGGCGTGGCGTTCGCCGTGGCGCGGCACCCGGCGGCGGTGCGTGAGCTGCGCGCGGGCCCGTCGCGGGTGAGCGCGGTGCACCTCTCGCGGTCGCGGGAGGCGTGGAGGCAGGGGTTCCTCAAGATGAAGATCCCATTGTCTGTGTGTGGATGTCGGCGCTCCCGGAGGCCCATGGACTTGGACGCCTGGCCGACCGCGCGAAGGCTCCGCAGGACTGCACGGGGTCACCGCGGGGACCGGCTGTGGCACGAGGCCTGGGCGGAGCCGCGACGGCGGCGCACGGTCATTGACGGCAACCATGGCCTCGACGAGCGCGCGGTCCGGTGAAACGGCGGCGAAACCCATCGATTGGGCGCAGTCCTAGCTAGAGCACGTCGCAAAGATGCCAGAACACGAAATCGTGAAGAAAAGGCGCGCAAGAAAAGACCGGCGGCGAGCTTCCCGTGGTGGCGGCCATGGCGGCGGCGACGTGCGCGCACGGCGGCGCAGTGCCGTTCCGGCGAACCTGAGCCCCAAGCTGCGCAACGGGCTGGGGCTCCACCCTCTGCTACCTAGCGCGGACCTGGTGCGTGCACAAGAAACAGACGAAGAGGGCGGAGAAGCCCTGACCACGCCGGGCGGCGAGCTCGGCGGCGTCGCCGTCGGCCATGGCGGATTCGCCGTGGATCCGACTGTTGGGGCAGTGGCGCGGTGCAGATTGGCGAGGGCGGCGGGCGGCGGTAGTGGGCGGCCCGGCGCGGCGACGCGGTGCGGGGAGGCGAGGGCGGCGGCGCGGTTCGGTTTCGCGAGGGCGGCGGCCGGCGCTTGCGTTCGGACGGAAACAGAGAAAAAAAAAAAAAGTGGCGTGGGCCCACAGTTTAGGGGGCTCCTGCATGTGGGGGTTGAGATCAAAATTTGAGGGACATATATAATATAAGGACTCAAGTAGAGCTCCATGAAGTTGTGATTTTATCAAAACCCCAAAATTTTAGAGTAAGAGCGAAATAAAAAATTTCCATTGGAGTTGCTCTTAACCACATCTCTCTGTGCTTCAGAACTATCAAGGCTATAACCGTATGAGAGTTCAAATCCAGATTAGTCAAGTCTATCACACACATGCATTTTACTATGCTTATGAAATCTAATAGCACACTATTTCCTACTATAACTGTAATCAATCTGATTGAGCTGCGGCAAAATAAAGAAAAACAACTAATATTACTTGTTCATTTGTACGGCTAGCAAGCAAATTCACGAACTTTATTGTGCCCATTTAGCGCATTGAACTATCCGCTTATCTTGCGGCCTGCTCATCTTATTTCAGCTTATTCTCTCGAGCCGTGGCGGCTGTCACCGAAATCAGCTTATCTCTCTCTACCACCTGCCATACGTCTGCGCACTGCCCAGTCCGCAACTTCGCCCCGCTCATGTGAAACACAAGCAACCGCCGGAGGAAGAGCACTACCCAGACACCCAGCCGTGGAGGTGGAGCAGCGGCGGAGGTGGCTGGCGGTTCCTCCTCACCTCGCCCTCGCCATCCTCGCCGCCATAATAATAGAGCCTTAGAGATTTGCAAATAGTCACTTTGGGTAAACAAAAGGCAATAAAAAGCCTCAGCAACTCAGGATTTATTGCATTTAAATATTTATACAAAAAGAACAAGTGTCTTTTGCAAGTGATGTGGTTCTGCACCGTAGATTGGTCTATCTATGGCATCCATGCTTGCAAATACTCTTTTTCCATTCCAAACTATAATTGCTTTGACTTTTTCAACCCCATGTTTGACCAGGTTGTCTTATTCAAAAATTTGTGTAAAATATCACTTCTTTTATTGTGACATTTAACAAAAGGTCAATAACATAAATGTGACTATGTTTGCACAATTTTTTTAAATTAGGTTGTAAAAGTCAAACGAATTATAATTTATAACAGATGACCAAGGAATAATTTACTCCACAAGTGTTACGGACTTGGTTGTTTGATGAACATGCATTGTTTACTTGATAATTGGGCCACCACCCGTAGCAGCTGTGGGCGCCATGCGTTTCACGCGCGAAGACAGTGGGTCGGCCACTTTGTACCGGTCATAGGACCGTGTGGGTCGGCCACTCGTCAATGTCGTCATAGGACCGACCTAACTTCTTCGCGTGGTCTCTTGAGTCCTTCCTTTGCTTCTTTATTTTTAATTAAATTAATGAACTAACTCTTGACTCTGTATGTTAAATTGTTAATATATATACTGCCAAACTGGAGTCGATCTGCTTCATTCGAAGTTCATAGTATGATCGATCGAGCTAGCACAATGGCTGGAATTCTACAATCCTCCTGCTCCTCGCACCAAATTGTAGCGCTCTGCTTCTTACTCATCCTCGTGGCTGCTGCGGCTGCTACCACCGCTGCTATATCGGCGACTTCCATGGCTAGTGATGTGGAGTTTAGTAGCCGCAGCTGCATCGCGTCTGAGAGGGCGGCGCTGGTATCCTTCAAATCAGGAATTACTGATGACCCCATGAACCGGCTTGGCTCGTGGAGTGGCCATGACTGCTGCCTGTGGCACGGCGTCATGTGCAGCAATACCACAGGCCATGTCTTCAAGCTCGACCTCCGCAACAACTACTTCGAGGACGATTTTTATGCGGACGGTATTCCTAGCCATAACTTCAGTAGGCTGCGTGGACAGATAAGTAATTCTTTGCTTGACCTACCACATTTGAGGCATCTGGATCTCAGTGGTAACCTTCTCGGTGGTGTGCCAATACCTGCATTCGTGGGCTCTCTCAAGTGCTTGAGGTATCTCAACCTCTCCCACATGGGTTTCGTTGGTAGGGTGCCGCCTCAGCTAGGCAACCTGTCTGAATTAGTTTACCTTGATATCAACAGCATTATGAATTTTGGCAATGAAGTGCACTCACCTGGGATTTCATGGTTGGCACAACTCACTTCACTGAAGCATCTCGACATGGGTGGGGTGAACATTAGCGCGGCGGTTGATTGGGTTCATGTAGTAAACACCCTTCCTAATTTGAGAGTACTACGCTTGGAATGGTGTGGTATTGTGAATTCTGCTCCATCGCTTTTACATCTCAACCTTACAGCTCTAGAAGAACTCAACCTGTCATGGAACTCCTTAAACAACCAAGTTACATCCAACTGGTTCTGGGATGTGACTACCCTTAAGAGCCTTGAGCTTCATAATTGTGGGCTATTTGGTTCCTTTCCTAATGAATTGGGGAACATGACCTCACTGGAAACACTTGACCTTGAGTTGAACCATCTTCATGGGATGATACCGGCAACATTTCAAAATTTATGCAATCTGAAGTATCTAGATCTCACCTCCAACGACATTGGTATGGATATAACATATTTGATGCAGAAGCTACCAAATTGTCCGCAAAAGGAAATTGCAGCAGTTATATCTGTATGATGCAAACTTAACTGGAAATATAACCTATTGCCTACCATACCTAACTGGTTTAAACACTCTTGACCTGGAATCAAACCATTTATCCGGTTTTGTGCCCGTGGGGATTGGAGCACTTTCAAACTTGACTTCTCTGTTTCTATCCGGCAACAGTCTAAGTGGTGTAATATCACAGGAACACTTTGCCAACTTAACAAATTTGAATGAAATCGACTTCTCGGATAATCATCTAGAGTTCAAAATTGATTTTGATTGGGTGCCACCATTTCAACTGAGTAGTGCAGGGTTTGCATCTTGTCACATGGGCCCTAGATTTCCTACATGGCTTCGGACACAAAAGCATATTGACGGGCTAAATATTTCAAATACAGGTCTTACTGGAACGATTCCGGATTGGTTCTGGATTGTTTTTTCAAATGCTACCAAGTTGGACATCGCCTATAACAATATTAGTGATGAGTTGCCCTTAAATTTGGATTTCATGTCATTGGAATTCCTCTTTCTACAGTCAAATAGTATAACTGGTTCAATACCTCGGTTACCAAGAACACTTAAGATATTGGATATCTCAAATAATTTTTTAAATGGGCAAATTGTCATTGGATTTTGAAGCTCCATGGTTGCAAGTCGTGCATCTCTTCTCCAATCGTTTAACTGGGGTTATTCCTGCATCAATTTGTCAGTGGAAACAATTGCGAGTACTGGATCTATCAAAAAATCTCCTTGAAAGGAATCTTCCTAATTGCAGCACCAATGATCTGAAACGAGGGAACTCTTCTACCATAAATTCTTCAACGGCAAATTCAAGGAGTGCAAGTTCTTCATATTTGCAGCTCCATGCTCTTCTTCTCGGCGACAACAACCTTTTCGGGTGAATTTCCCTTGTTCCTACAAATTTGCAAAAACCTTACTGTCCTTGATCTTTCCCACAATAATTTTGGTGGAAAACTACCTGAATGGATAAGTGATGAATTGCCAAATTTGGTAATTCTTGGATTGAGATCCAATTCTTTTTCTGGCCACATTCCAGCTGAGATAGCACAACTTCCTGCCCTTCGTGTTCTAAATCTTGCAAATAACACTTTGTCGGGGACAATACCACAATCTTTAGTTCACTTAACAGCTCTCACTTCTAGTAAGCCTTTAGATCCAACACAAAATCCTTTTATTCTAGACTATGTTTATGAACATGCATACATGGTTCCTATTGGACTGGCTAATGACAGTTTTTTCTAGTAGAAACAAAAGGTCAAGAGCTCAAATATACAGGAAATATAATATATCTGATGAGCATAGACTTATCTCGAAACAATTTAGTTGGATCAATTCCGAGGAAATAAGTTCTCTTGTTGGACTCAAAAATTTGAATTTGTCATGGAACCATTTAAGTGGACATATTCCAACAAATTTGCACCTTGCAATTATTGGAGTCGCTTGACCTCTCGGACAACCAAATTTCTGGTGAAATTCCTTGGTGCTTATCAAATTTGACTTCGTTGAGCTTTCTGAACATGTCCTACAACAATTTATCAGGCAGAATACCCTCTGGGAATCAACTAGACACTCTGAACACAGATGATCCGGCTTCCATGTATATCGGTAATCCAGGTCTTTGTGGACATCCCCTTCAAAATCAATGCCCCGGAGATCAGCCAATTGAAGGGGGTCCCATCATACACCATAAAAATGGATGGCCTGAAATGGATTTGTGCCTGGGTTTCATAGTGGGATTTGTCGTGGGCCTAGCTTTTCTGGTATTTTTTATCTTTAATTTCTTCAAGCTATTTGAGACACTCTACCACAGAGTAGATTCCTTCTGTAGTCAGTTGTACAAATTTGGTTGTATAATAAGACATAAACATGTAGTTTCTCCCTTTGTGATATGTATCAAATCCTGGACAAAATCCGAGATTGATTGGTAATCTGTTTAGCCATAAAAGATAGATATGAATATCGTACTAATTAGTATGTTGTACAATAGGATAGGATAATAAATTAATCTCGGATGGAGTCTTTGCTTGTAATGCCATGTCAAGGGCTGTTCTTGACTCTATTAATAAACTGATGCGGCCTCTGAAAGGAGGTGAGAACGCTTATTATTTTTTAGTATCAAAAGACAACTCCTATATGCAAGGTGCCTCTCTTGAAGATTTCCGTGACGGTTCTGCTCAAGCATCGCCAAGGAAATGGAGGAGAAAGTGGCAGAAAAACCATCAAGAAGCCAAATCCCGACTATGTTCAGTTCGTACTTCGTAGCCATGGATCCACAACTCTTGAGCTAGATTTTCTCTCGTTGCTGTCCCTCAATGTATGTATTCATTCATTGGTGTTGCGAGGCACTAGACCTCAGCGCAGGTGTGGCGTTCCTTAGGCAGCTGCAGCTCACGAACACAGGCGCGCTCCATCAACACCCATATCTCCCTTGCTATGAACAAGAAGGATGAGATGTCCATGACCAATTACTTGAACAAGATGACGTTCTACGGTGATGAGATGGTGACAGCCGGGGAAATCCTTGACGACGAGGAACTCTGTTGTTCCTCGCTTGGTCTGACCCAATCTCCAAACTGAAGCTCACTGTCGTCTTCTACTCTACGACTAACAACGTGTGTGTGCTGTGTAAGCTCAAAATATTTACCAGGTGTGTGTGCTGTGTAAGCTCAAAATATTTACTGGGGCTAAATTTGTGCATCTGCAGAACAAAACTGAATCCGCATTCCGCATACATGAAAGGCAATTAGGTATGTGTGCTGTGTAAGCTCAAAATATTTACCAGGTGAACAAGCCTAATTAAACACAGAAGTGAAATTTATTATTGAAGCACACAATTTTTGGGTTGTATTGTGAACCTTGAAAAGGCAGCTCGGGCGGGACTGAGAGCAGACAGGGCAGGGCGGGTCGGGGGCTGGATCCTGCGTTTTTTCTCCGGCCGGTAAACCGTGGTTACCGTAAAAAACCGGTCCGGTCCGGTTACGGACCGGCTGGTATAAAAGAAGCCAAATTCAAAATGTAAAATTTGAAAAAAAATCGTTGAAAAAATTCTGTAAAATAGTTCGTGATTTATAGAAGCCAACGGTGTAAAATTTTTTCAAATTTGAGTTCGTTTGGTATAAAAAATTTGAATTGAAATTTGAAAAAACGTCTTGCTGCGGGCCGACCGTCAAGGCCCATGAGGCCCATTGGCCTCCCGCCGCGATAAGGCGTGGCAAGCGCTGGGGCAAACGCGCCCCGTAACCTTATCCGCTTCAAGACTCCCGGGCGCGTCCGCCCGCCCGCCGTCGCCGACGTCCCGCCGCCCGGAGAGAAAAAACGCTTCCCGAAAGCGCGGCTTCCCCGGCCGGACCGGCGGCTTATCAGCGCCGCCGCCGCGGCGATCGCCGACCGGGCGGATTGCTTTCGGTTTACCGAGCGGTTTGGTCGGTTTACCGACCGGCCGTAGCCGGGTAGCCGGACCGAGGTGAGTTTTTTTTTTTTTTTTTGATTTAGGTTGATTTATGTGGTAGGATTGGGATTTAGGTTAGTTTTTGTGTTAGGATTCATAGATTTAGGCAGGATTTGTGTTAGGATTTAGAAAATATTTAGGTTAGGTTAGTTTTTGAGTTAGGGTTCATAGATTTAGGAAATATTTAGGTTAGTTTAGGCAACTTTTTCCATTAGGATTTATGATTTGATGTAGGATTTGTAGTAGGATGTATATTGTAGGAATACATTGTTGGTTTCTATTGTGTAGATATATTGTATATATATATATTGTAGGTATATATTGTATGGATATTATATAGATTGTTGGTGACTTTGTGTTGTCCGTATGGTTTATGCAGTACACAATGTCCGGGAGACCGAGAGACCCTGCCCTGGGAGCACGGTGAAAATCTTGCTCCCGGGTTGGAAGTGCAAAATCTTGTCACACCCGAAAAATCCGGCGGTTGTTGCAAAGGTTCAAGCGACTTCTTGGCGGGTCAGCGGGTGCGAGGTGTTGCATTTACAACCAATGTGCCTCCGGATGTGCGTGACTACTTCCGGCGAGAACTTGACAAATCGAAGAGGAAGAGTAATGACAGGGCTCGTGACAGACTGGGACCGCCGCTGCGCACGGGGATGTTTGGATTGGACCGTTTGTGTGCGTCGCTGTTTGCGTCGGCGGTCGGCTGTCGGCCGTCGGGTGCTCTCAGCGGGTTCGGCTGGTGAACCGGCTGGGCCTGGCCTGCCGAACGGCTGGGCTGACCAGCCTATCCAAAACCAGCCCAGCCCAGCCAGGCCTGCCGAACAAGCTGAGCAGCATCTCGTCAATTGGTCTGGACCTTGGGCCTTGCGTGCGTATGGACCAGGCTGCTCTGCTGCGTATACATTTGTGTATTCTGTTGCTCAAAAAAAAAAAAAACCTAGGAGTACTTGTGTATTCTGACCCTTCTAGAGAGATCTACAATTTTTTTTTCATATTATAAACTATAGCTAAACAAATAATATCACTCTACATGCATACAAAAATCACATAAATAAAGGTTATAATGTGTCACAGGATAGGATTTCCTTTCCAACTTCCATGGAGAATATATAGATGATGCGACTTTAGCTTATGATGGAGCCATGGCATCGTCAATGGCGTTCGGGCTATGTGTAATGCACCGATCGATGCGATGATGAGACAACACTAGTAGCGTAGACGATCACGCGATGCCGCTGGCGAGGCGGAGCGCGACCAACGCCATACGTCCATACTCCCTATCGTGCGCGGCGACGGGAACGTGCTCCTCGCCCTTCCAGACATCCTCGCAGCTCTCAGCGGCGCCGAGCGCGGCAGCCAGCTGCTGGGACGCCTTCCCATAGACGCGCGCGTGGAGGTTATCGAGCGCGTCACGCAGGACGTCGGCGGCGGCATTGTAGAGGTCGAGGCAGTGATGCAGGCGCGCGCGCGCGTGTGGGGACTCCTCCACCTCGCCCAGGTCCTCGATCTTGGCCTCCGTCGCCGCCGCGTGCTCCACGGCGATCCGTGTCGCCAGCGTGGCCAGGTGGTGCAGGTCCTCGGCGTCGCGGCTCCGTGCGTCCGACGTCAGCGACGACACGCAGTGGTCGTAGCTCACGCCGCCGCTGCCGCTGCTCGCCGCCATCCGACACGCCTCCTCGATGGTCGTCACCACCACCTGCGCGCCGCACGGCGCCGCGAGCAGCAGGGCCGCTGCGGCGGTCAGGTAGCAGAGCGTCGTCGTGACACTGACACCCATGGGCGTGCTGCGGCGGCGTTCTTGCATTGCGTTGCGATTGCGACTGGCTGTCCTTGGATCCGATCGTGCTCGCGATCGATTCACACTGTTATGATCTTGCTGGTGTGCAATGGCGAGTGCGCGCGCGCTCTTTATCGGTCGCCCAGATGGCCAGATGTGTGCTACGAGCTGGGAGGCGAGGAATTGTTGTCGGAGCGGACGAGACAAGTGTGTGACGCAGAGAGCTTTACTGACAAATTGAGAGGCTTCACCATTCGTGAGCTGAGCTAGTACTGGTTGGTAGTCTGCTATTCTTGAGCGACATGCATGAGAGCATTGGTCTCGCGTTCTCTCTGGCCCCACTTGTCAGCCACGTACACGTGGATGGTGGCCCAATCGTAGCAGCAGTGGATAGTGCAGCTCTGAAATAGTGAAGCCTGAACTTTGGCAACCTCTTTCTGGACACTTCAGAGAATTTTATTTACATCACTAAGAGATATATGGATAACCTAGTAGAATACAAGCAGATGTAAGAGCTTGGAGATCATATGCACTCTGTCACACTCACACAGGATTCCTCTAGTTATAATCGCTCTGGCACACTGCGATGACTAATGAGCAACAAAAAACAAAGGAAGAATTCACACTTTGTCTTGCTGTTCTAACTCGGTCTGAACTGGTTTTGCCGAATCAGCAGCAGCAGCAGCTTCCACTTTCTTGCCCCACAGCACAAGGTAGAGTCCGAGAATAACAAGCATTGATCCTAGCAAGCTGTAACATGAAAACAGAGCAACAGTTAGGTAGGGTGAATGTTCAGCGAGGAATGAAGTTTGGGAGCAGATCGATGAGATGAGCAGCATTGTATTGTGATTGTGACCCTCACCTTCCAAGGTAGAGAGGTTCATGGAGGATGGAGAGATCGATGCCGACGACGAAGATCTGAGCGAGCGGGCTGAAGGCGGCAGTGAAGACAGGGCCTCTCTTCTCCACGCAATATGTGAGCAGAAGGTACCCAAGGCCAGATGCCACTATACCCTGCATCACAAACATGCATTCTTCTGCATCAACAATGCTGCCACAACAGTGACAATGTGTCTGCAGTCTGCAGTCTGCAAGAGAAGAAATTATCTTACACAGAAGACCACCGTGGCGATCTCTACGGTGCCCCTGAGAGCCCACATGGCAAGGCTCCTCCTCTGGATCGTCAGGGCCAGTGCTCCGGACTGGACGAAGCTGAAGAGCGACATGAACGCCGTCACCGAGTACGTGGCCGGGTACTTCCGGGTGATCTTCCGCTGCAGGAGCAGCCACAGCGCGAAGCCGACGACGTTGGCGAGCATGGAGACGGAGCCCAGCACCCACCGGACCGTGCCGTGCTCGCCGGCTTGCCTGTCGGAGGAGGATGGAGCCATGCCCATGGAAGACAGTGTGGTGGTGTGGGTCAAAGCTGAACCCTTGTAGAAGGTGAGCATCATTGCGCCGCCGAGGGAGATGAGTGTCCCTGAGATCTTGGCGCTCCCTGACCTGCTCCTCAGCTCCAGTGCTTCAAATCTGAAAGACAAAGTTGAATATTGTGAGCCAGCCTTTATTTCATTAAGTGGGACTATAGGAGTGTTTAGTTGGTGAAATATTTTTGGGTTCGCTTCAGATTTAGCAAGACTGTTCGTAGCAGTTAACATAAGACACAAGATGATCCTACATGATCAAGTGATGAGTTGAGCTAATATATGTGCTCTGCTGGGGACCCGGCCTTAGTTGTAGGCTTGTAGCATGTGCTATTTGGTGGTCATTTTAAAATCAGCTAACTTTCTCTGTGCCAACAAAGTTGAAGTTTCTTTTTTTTTTCGAAACTGGGTACTCGTCCATGCTGCATTAAGGGAAGTGGGAAAGTTTTTACAACCCTGATTGCCCCCCTAGCGAGTTGCCCAGGGGCGCACAAGGCTAAACATACTTACAAAGTTGAAGTTTCAGCATGTGTTTTGGTTAGTGTGGGGCCCATTTTAAAATCAGCTAACTTTCTCTGTGGGAACACAGTTCAAGTTTCCTTTTTAGGTGCTTTATTTAGGATGTACTACTAAATTGATCTGAATGTAAGGTGCCATAGCAGTGATTGCACTATATCAATCTCTTCTTCTTTCCTTATCAGTAGCAGTGATAGCACTCTATTACTTTTGTAAAAAAAATTTATGCCATCCAGTTTTATAACCCGAATAGATACTGCAAATTTACGGTAGAAATTTTGAAAAATAAAAAGAAAAAGGGAAAACTCTTTCAAGCTGCTGTAAGAAGAAGATGAGGTTTTACCTGAAGGCAAGTGATATCAGAAAAGTAACCGCTGGAAGCATATTTCCGAAAGTTGCAGCAAATGTTGCTGTCGTGTAATCCAATCCGACAAACAGTGTGTACTGAAGCAGCACCGGCCTGCAGCAGGCAACAAGTGAACCATTTACATATATTAGTAGCAACCAACTGAATCATTAATAGATAGATGTGTGTACGTGTTTACCCAAGAAATCCACTGATGAACATGTACACAAAGATTTCGGCAGTGAACTTTGGTCTCATCTTTCTGAAGAAAACAAAAAAAAATGCATGAACGACCATCTATTACTGTTCATATTTTGCCTTAATTTGCATGCTTGACGCCACACACCAGCACAGCATCACCTACCTTTCCTTGAAGTAGGCAATGGGGCCAAGGAACAGGGTGGCCAGCATCTGCCGGAAAGTGATGAGGACCAGCCTATTCATGCCCTGGCTCAGTGCCTGCTTCACCAGAGCCGTCATGACGGCGATCACAACGTTGGTGGCCACCATTGCCGCCGTCGGCGCCCACTGTTCCATGCATCCGGCACTCCACATCTCAATCCAAGCAGCAGCAACTAACCAGCTGCAGATAGATCCCTAGCTGGCTGTTCTCGACCCTGAGCTAGCTTTGATCTGACGATGGCTCTGGCTTTGTGTGATGAGCAGCCTGTGGTCTGGTTCTGTCATGGCTTTATAGTGGTGCTACCTGCATGCTGGTACGGTCTGATGATGTTTCCAATGGCATCTGAAAGGATGTGTTCCCTATCGACCTCGTTTCGTTTTCCTAACACGTGATCATGCTCTAGTAGCTTGAGTGTTGTGACTAGCAGGGTACGGTGTTGCATTGGGTATAGGACAAAGCACTTAGCAACCATTGGCTTACATTATTTGCTTTGCTGACCTGGGAATATTATATCTGCAATCTGGACATGTTTGATCGATGAGGAAATTGTGCAGCCAAGTGAACGGAATACCCTGCAGCTCTCTCTTTAGGTAGTGCAGTGTAGTGGATCGAACATTTAAAAGCTCATCATCTTTTTTTTATCAGTTTCGGCAAGCAGCAGCAGGTTGGTTGGTTGTGACCTGACCCGTGATGCATTGGATTATTAGATGTCCTGCTCCTTCATGCGTCAATCGCTTCTACTGTAGGGGCATTGGATTCTAGCTGTTTGAACGCTACTCCATTTAGCTAGCTAGGGCCTATTTAAGAACATGCATCATGTAGGCTAAGAGATAAAAACATGCATCTTTTTCCAAGAGAAAGGTCTAAAATCCAATGCCCACTGTCTCTGCTTTCATTAGCACACGTTGCTTTAGGTCCACATCAAATCTGGAGCATCGATTCTCGCTCGTCGCTCGCCGCCCTCATAGGAGAGTGGCGAATTAGTCTGGGGTACAAGACAAGCGCCATGTGTGCATCAAGAACATTTTCTCTCTTTTTATTCCTCCCACCCAATGCAACATTCCGTGTTCAATGTGGCAGAAAAAGACATTCTGACGTGTCGAAATAGGAGGGACATCTGCTCCCGGCCCCTTCTCTAAGATCCTTGGACTGAATGAACTTTGGACACAGACTGCATGACATGGTAACTTTCCATGCATGGTTAGGCACACTAGAAAATTAGGTTAGGCTAAGCAAAACACATGCTAGATTACAGCTATACAAGTAGGTTTCTTTTTAGAGAGGATACAACAGAGATATATATACTGACTTGGCAACAAGGAAATCGCCGGCTCAAACTACGCCGCAACTAGGTTGTGCTTAGGCAAACACAATTGTGCGATTGGGGTCCAAAAGACTACTAAATCGCGGTAAGGAAATTAAAAACAAAAACTATATACACTAGCAGGAATATTAATTAGACGCATTGTTCTTAGTACAGTAGTAATCTAGGAGTAATTGGAAATCATGCAAGTGGGAAATTATTATATTAAGTATATATGTCAAAGTATCGATCGCAGTCCAAAGAACTGTATCTTTAATTTTGTGCCTCTCATCCTGGTTTGTTTTGAAAAAAAAAATAAGAGTGGTCCGGTGGTCCTTATGAACTGACTTGCTTCTCCTTGTCCTCCTGCTGCTGCTCCTCTTCCTTGGCAGCAGCAGCAGCAGCAGCTGATGATGATGATGCTTGTGAGGCATCCCTCTTCTTTCCCCACAGCAGAATATAGAGGCCCAGAATCAAGAGTATGGATCCCAGAACACTGCATGGATAACAACAAAATAAAAAAGTGACGCAATTTGGTCCATCCATTGCAATTCCACAGACCCAGCTACCTAGCTGCATGCCATTGCCATCACTTCAACGTGATGTATACATGTAGGTCTTTGCAGAGCTAGCTACAGTATGGATACTCCAGCTTTTTAAAAAATAAAATAAAAACTTGCTAGAGGCCAGCCAACAGCTTCAAAAATCTTCAGCTGATGCTGCTGCTGATGAGTTCTATATGGTAATAAAGCAGCAGATATATAGTAGCTTATTACCTTCCAAGATAGAGATTCTCATGGAGAAAGAAGAAGTCGATCATGGCAACCATGATCTGGATGACAGGGATGAAGGCTGACGTGAACACCGGCCCTCTCTTCTCCACGCACCACGTCATCAGCACGTAGCCCACTCCAGAACCCATCACTCCCTGAATGAAACATAAACATGCATCACATATATAACGTGCTTGAAATGTAAACTTATTTTGATTTGCTTTAAGTTGTTTTTTTTACATAAATTTGCTTTAAGTTGTGATCAAGGAACATGCATGAATGATCAAGGAACATGTTTGCTTTGATGATCTAGCTAGCTACAGTACTATTCTAGACTGGAAAAGAAGGATGGGACGATGGGATCAAATCTCGCTTGCAGTCTTTGTTGCGTGCATATATATGGGTGGACTGGGTCAAACTGAGAGACAGGCACCAACCAAATGACTGGTGTGTGTGGTGAGGTGTTCAGCTTGATATATATAAGGCCCGTCTCGGCTAATATTCCCGAGGCCCATGTCGGACTCGATAGGCCGGATCAGGTGTCAATCGATCAAAGAGTGGTGAGGCGTTCATGAGAACAGTACAATCATGGAGCTACACCTAGTGTTGTTGACGTCTGTTTGCAAGCATCCGTTTCCACGGGTATCGGCCATTCGGCCCCCCTTATATAGCTAGAGGATGCAGGGATGGAACACGTACGTGCATAGGGTCTGAGTGGGACTCCATGGGATTAGGTGCCAACGTGTCCTCGACTATGAGGTGTTGTTTGGTTCAGCCCTCCGAGCTCGCGGCAATGTAATTAGAAACCAGCACTATATGTTACCATGCAATTGAAACAATGATTTGTTTGGTTGGCATCTATAACATCTTGTCAACAATGCACATCCGATTGGACCCGTTCAGCCTCGCTTAGGTGCCCGGCTATGCCTGCCTGCCCCCTGCCTCTGCCCTGAAATGCAATCGAATTTGCCTATGCGTGTGCTCAGCTTATTGTGTGGCTCAGGTTGCTCGATTTTACTGTGTTGCATGGTACTTGTTATACCTCCTCAGTCAACGGCATGCATGCCTCGTATTATTTGTAAATAAAATAAGGTTTGCATTCATGCAAATGTGGAGATGACACGAATCTTGGCACCATCATCACTGTTTAGATAGGCTGAGCGCACGCATCCCAGTACGGTATTTGCCCCTGCCCCTTGTGCCCTGGCCACCAGTATGTGCCTCCCTCCGCTCTCCATCCCTATCTCCCTTGTGCCTCAGCACTAGCTTGTAGCACACCGGCTGCTTGCATGCCACACCTACCGCCTACCATAGCTCAGAACTGCCACCGTGTAGGTAAGAAATTGAGAGAATGGGCAGCACGGAGAAGCTCGAAAGGTGGGTTACCGTGTGATCCATTTTCACCTCATTGAAGCCCATTGTAAACCTAGCCTAGCTGCCAACTCAAAATTGAGAATTACATGTCGTCTTCAACTTCCACACAACTTCAACCTCTTCTCGAGGTGCATCCATGGCAAGAATTCCTAGGAGGGGTTAATGGGGCTCCACGGGTTCAGCGGAAGTAGGGGGCAAGAGTCGCGCCCCATCGCTAGATTCACCCATGGACAGTGAAGAGTGAATAGATCCACCATGGCTGCCTCCACTTCCGCAGAGGCCTCAAGCACCCTATCTCCCTCCACTGATATCCCCTTTGATATCGTGGCTCTCGGCGTTGCCACTCCCACCGTCATCATTGCCACCGCTGCGCAGCCTCCATGGAGGCCTCCAACCACCCAAGCTCCCTCTACTGTATCCCCCTCGCTATTGCAGCTCTCGGCGCCACAACACCCATTGTTGCCACCATCAAGAAGGGGTTCAAGAAGAAATTGTGCTTCCTATGAGCGGTGAATGCTACAACTACTCTTCTCGAGACCCTCCTCCAAAACTGCAAAGGAGGCAATGTCTACGGGGCTACTTCCATATGAAGGAGGGCTATGTGGGAGGCCGTCTTTTTCTTTTTTTTTCGCTTTTTGGCCTTTTTTTGAAAGATTGCTCAAGTAAGCCTCTGATAGGATGCTTTCAAAAAATAGACCCTTAGCTCAGCGCCGTTCATGGTGGCGCTGAGCTATAACGTCTTGGAGCCAGGTTCAATGGTGCCAAAGTCGCTCATGTGTCTGACGACGTGGCGACGATGTGGCAGCAAGCCCGGCGCCGTCGTGGATGGCACCGAGCTTGACAACAAGTATACTTCCTCCTTGATGTTTTTGCCGATTGTGTGGTAGCTTAACTAGATAGGACCCTGGTGCTGCTACTTTTTTTTTCCATTTTTATTTTATATTGTACTCCCTCTGTTTTCTTAAATAAGTTCGTTCCGAGGGTCTTGACTGTTTTCACAAATCAATACGTTGAGCGCTGCATGCTGGCCAAAAAGCTCCACGCAATAGTTTTTTTCATTTTTAATCATGTCCAAAAAAAACGTACTACAATACATAGTATATAATTAAAAAAAAAAAAAAAACGTCCCAACCCTGGGTTCAAACCCGGTAGCTTTGGTTTAGATGCATGCACTCTATCGAATCAAGCCACAACATGGTTGATCCAAGGATACAGAACAAAATATACTTGTTGTCAAGCTCGGTGCCATCCATGACGGCGGCAAGCCTGCTGTCACATCGTCGCCATGTCGTCAACAACTTGAGTGACCTTGGCGCCATTAAGCCCGGTGCCGAGACGTTATAGCTCGGCGCCATCATGAACATCGCCGAGCTAAGGGTCTATGTTTGAAAAATGGCCAAAAACAAAAAAGAAGGTGTGGGAGGAAACTTCCAACTTAAGCCCCTTCCTAAGAATGGCAACAAGTGGGGTTCGAATCAGGTGGAGTCTCCATGCACCCAAAACCCAAAGTCGAAACACGAATCTGCCCTGAACACTGATTCGAGTTGAAATTCATCACCAAAATCAAACCTGCGGATACCCGATACCCGAAGGGATACCCAAAACCTGAATGGATACTCGAAACCCGCGGATATATATACACATATTCACATGTTTAAACAAGAGGCAACAAATAATAAATATTTTTATGTGTCAACTTTGAATAAATGTAATAATTTAAGTAAACAAGTTATTATTAGCATATTATAAACACATGAGTTTTAGTTCTAATTGATTTATTTCGGATATCCATTGGATATCCACGGGTGGAAAAATGAAACCCGAAACCAAACCTGATAGGTTTCGGGGCCTTGAACCCGAAACCGTGGGTCGAAATCATCCTAAGACCCAAACCTACCAGGACCTGAAACCCATGATGCCTGTTGGCGCCCAAGGTCTTGCCACTCTGCGTCCGAAGAGCCCTCAAGACTTGCATGTGGCCCCATTCTTCGTGGATAATCCCTACCAACCCTACCCACCACTTGCTCTACCCCCATAGATTGCTTTGACTACGAGTTCAGCGGTAGTAGGGGGCATAGCCCCCCATTTGGGTCCGCCCTTGTCTTATATGGTGCGTGGTTGCACATGAGGTAGATTGACAACCAGGCATGTATGTATTGCCCAATCAGCAGGTGCTAAATAGAGTACTTAATTTCACCGTGAAGGACAGATGCTATATGCTCACCAAGTACTTGTTTGTGTTATAAAACATGTTGTCAACAGTTAAAACCTTCCTCTCTCTGTATCTTATGATCAACATAATAGAAAATAGTAGAACAATTAGACAAAAGATATAGGGAGGCTATTCTTTATTCTTATGAATATTAGTGATTACAACATATGCTCTACTTTAGGCTTGACAAGTGCATTAGTCAAACTATTGTATGACTTAGTGTGTGATACTATTCATGCTTCAAGCTTCAAGGAATATTTTCTCTTCAGATCATTTTCCTTCTATGGAAATAATATTTGACATTCAAAATATAGGCTTTCTCTCCCCCTTAATGCCAATATTAGATCATTACTTCAAAAGATATCCCCTATCATGGGCTTAAAACAATTCAAATTCATATATCTCCAACTACAAGTGGAGACCCATTTATGTATGCTTTTTTTCGCGATCGGGTCATTCACCGGTATTTACCCATTTATGTATGCTATGATTAAACGTGTGTACAACTGTGTACTATGATCAAACGTGTGGTATTCTAAATTGTATGGGTATGCGTCATGAGTTTAGGTCACCAATAGTCACGCTCCACCATGGACGCCTCCGCCTCTGTGGATCGAGGCCTCCGCCGCCCTATCTCCCTTCACCGCTATCCCCCCTCGGTGCCGCAGCTCTCAGCGTTGCCACTCCCCATCGTCATCGCTGCCACCCTAACTCCCTCCACCACTATCCCCCTCAGTGTCACGACTCTCGGTGCCACCGCTCCCATCATTGTCAACTCGGCAACTGCTCCCGTTGTCATCGCTGACAAGGTCCAAGAAGCAATCGCGCTTCCAATGGGTGGCGAATGCTACAACTACTCTTCTCAAGATCGCGCTTCCATGTGTGTGGGGGCTATACTTCCATCAAAAGGACAGCTATGTGAGCGGAAACTTCCAAATTATTAAGCCCTTTCCTGCCTTGAGGTGTCCGTCTTCGGTTTTGGAACTAACTTATTAAGCTACTTCCATTAAAAGGACGGCTAAGTGTGCGGCTTTGGTTTTGGAACTAACCTAAGCTTGTGGGCTCTCTTCCCATCTTAGGCCTCTGCACGGGCTCAAGGGAATCACCATGACGACCGATGCCTATCAAGTCAGTTACGAATCAATCATAGGCAACTACAAAGACAACAAGGGCAATGGAATCGGGGACAATTATCATTTTAAAGACCAACGCCTATGATTTACACCATCTGAAGTAGTTTTTTATAAGAAACAAAACTTACTATTATTAAAATATGGATTGCTCAATGGTACAACTAATTATTTCATGAAACAGATTATTGTCTAATAAAATCTAAACAAATGTATTTAAGTAATTCCTAAAAGGATTGCCATGTGAAAAAAAAGAGAGATTTCCTCTCATAATTATTGGCGGACAGACCAATCCTAACACATCGACAAAAAGTTAAGGAGGTTGATATGATGCGTCAAAAAAGCTACAAAGGTCGATATTAAGTCATAGAAAAACATGGATAGTATGAAAAAAGCTACATATTTATGATATATTTATATCTAAATAATTATGCGCTTTGCAAAGGAAGGAAACATATACCAAGGTGTATTTAAATTTGATACAGTTTAAAAGTACAGTGTTAACTATTATCAGCATTAACTTATATTATCGATGTGATGGCTATCATAAAACAAATTATAAAAGCATAAAACATAAGTAGATATGCATTTGCGTAAACGTTTTACATTAATGTTTAGTAGTTTCTTTGCCCCGTTGTGACACATGAGCATATCTGCTAGTTTTTTTGAAAAAGGCTATATCTGTTGTAAATAACGTGCCGAGGATGGCTTCACTTCACCAGGTAGGGATTGGATGGCTTTCTGTTAGATTTTAATATATATCAAAACAATCAGAAACAGAAGTGTATGTAAAGTCGTAAAGACGATATTTTTTCTCGAACACACAAAAAAAGTAAAAGTTTGTATAGTAGAGAGTGGTAAAGACGATGTAACAATGGAAAGTGACAATAAGGAAAATAAGGTCGTTATCAGCTTACTTACTGTATATAAGACCGTAACGATCTCCAACGGCCTGGTGACAACCCACACCGAAGCTCGCCTTTGTATGGCCGCCGTGAGGGCGCCGCCCTGCAGTGAGCTGATGAGGAACATGTAGGCCGTGCTGGAGTAGAGCGCCGGGTACTTCTTGGTCAGCCTGGACTGCAGCAGGAGCCAGAAGGAGAAGCACAGGCAGTTGGCGAGCAATGCTAGAGTGCCCAGCGTCCAGCTCTTCCTGTCAGACGACGACGACCCTGCTGCTCCGTGGTGATCCGGGCTTGGTTCTTCGGCTAGGTGCGTCAGGGAAACGCCCTTGTAGAGGGTCAGGAGCATGACGCCGGCGAACGACGTGAGTGTTCCGACGATCTTTGCTGCTCCTGCCTTGTTCTTCATGTTCAGTGACTCCACTCTGAATAAAAGGAATGGGCCGGTTTCAGACATTCAGTTTCAGCAGTTTCAGATTTTCAGTTTCATCAGAACAAGAGAGCAGGTGCAGACTGAAGGATGCTGGCTTAAGAAGAGCACCTTAGCAAGACTGCAATGAGGAAAGTGAGCACAGGAGCCACGTTGGTGAAAGTTATGGCGAACGTTGCGGTGGTGTACTGCAGCCCGTAGAAGAAGGTGTACTGAGACAGCGCGGCGCTGGACAGGATCACAGGACAGAAGAAGCAAAAAAAAGGAATACTGAATCAGACAGAATTGTTCATCATAAAAGGAAAAGGACTGAAGAGGATCTGTGACTGTACGTACCCAAACGCTGCACTGAAGAAGAGGTAGACTAGGATCTCCAGTGTGAGCTTAGGCCTTGTGTTCCTGCATGAAAAGACAAAAAAGAGGTAGGTTGGTTTCTGAATCTGAACTTTGGTCATTCAGTTTCTCTGAAAAAAATGCCACATGCATTTTTGCACCGTACCGCTCTCTGAAGTATGCGATGGGTGCGAGGAAGACGGTGGCCACAAGCTGCCGCAGCGTGATGAGCACCAAGCGGTCGAGCCCCTCCTGCAGCGCCTTCTTGATCAGGGCTGTTGTCACGGCGGAGATGAGGTCGAATACTAGCATCGCCATCACCGGCTTCCACTCGTTGATACGAGCCATGTCCAACATTATTGCTGCTTCGAGAACCGTTTGGCCACCGGCTTCACCATACCTCCCCTGAATTTTGCCATAACAATGCTCCTGCAATGGACTATTTATAGGTCTTTTATTACTTGGTTCGTAGTGCTCCTGATAAAAAGAGATGTGACAGCATATGCTTAGTTACCCTTTACCCACGAACAAAAGGTGATAAAGGCTGTAATGCTGATCGATGACTTGAAGAAACATGTCGTGTGTGTATATATGTTCAGCCGGTAAGGGCACATATGAGACACCCAGAATCGATGCAAATCAGCCTGTGTAGGTAGATCAATAAGATAATGTGAAAGTGAAGAATCCCGGAACAGTCCATGCATCCTGATATGATTCTCTACCTCTTGAGCACCATGAAAAGTTACCATAAAAGTTACCAAAACATTTTGACCGCACAAATGTCTTCTCAATTTTGTCCTGATTTAGATTTTTGAGAGTGGAGGTGGAACACCATAGAGAAGGAAATAAAATATATATAAAAAAATTAACAAAAGTAGGGAACACTCAGCACTACTGACTGAAAGGAAGGTTATGGACGCAGCTAGCAGCAGGCAGGCCCAACCCACTTGCTTTCACACTTTGGTGAGCTTTGGAAAGTCCTGCCGTCCTACAAGCTCCATGCCTTTCGCATCAGTGATGAGCATGCAGTACTATTTCGTAGCGAAAGAAAGGTGCCCCTACCCAATCCAAGGGAAACCAGGAGAATTAGTGGGGTGATCACCTCGTATATCCATGGATGTATGAAAGCTCTCTTACTCATCCACCATTGTG
Organism: Hyparrhenia diplandra; assembly: GCA_015847255.1. Lineage (NCBI taxonomy): Eukaryota > Viridiplantae > Streptophyta > Magnoliopsida > Poales > Poaceae > Hyparrhenia > Hyparrhenia diplandra. The sequence continues at coordinate 44,777 of JADLZK010004213.1, read as the reverse complement.
ATCAGATCACTTATGACCTCACTCCTGTTTCATTGGTGATGCATCAGCATTAGTATCACTGGCAACAGAGGAACAGAGAGCGATTGTCCTATGCGCAAGCGCAATAGATGTCAACAAACATATGCCATTATGTTGTATCTCTGCACGCCACTCCTTCGCTACAACTGCATTTGCAGCAAGTGGCCAGCATGAGCTTGAGCTGGATGGAATGGGGGCTCTTCATCGCCGACGACGACAGGAGATAGTAGACCTTAGCTAGACTTGCACAGCACTTCCACCAAAGTTTTGTTCTTAGATATTTTAGCAGCAATTGCAGACAGGGTGCAGCACATTGTGTAGTGAGCACCTGCTCAATGGTCATTTTCAGTTTCAATTCAGTGGTACTAGCTGTAACTGCATGCAAGTTAATATTGTCACTTTCAGTGGTTAGATTCAGAAAATTCAGAGACAACGATCCTGAAGCAGGATTTTTTTTGAATGATTCCTGAAGCAGAATTCGTGCCAGCGTGTTCTGGAGATTGTGTGTTCCAACCAACAGCAATATCTTCTCCATCTTTGGAGATCTAGCCGGGCAAAGCTACAAGAAGGGAGGTACCACTCTGAAGAAAAGGAGGATCTGATCGAGCACATTCAAGGAATGGAAAAGCAAAGTGAAGATCAAAAGGAGGTGAAGGCTTTTTTGTGGCCATGCTCTAGCCACCAAAGTGCTTACTGCTTAACCTCCATACTGATGATTATTGTAAAGCAGCTTGTGCATATTATTAGGCCTTTAGTTAACAAAACAAATAAGCTTTTTGTCTTTTGCATGCATTGGCATTGTCACCACTTGATTTTTCTTTGGGGAAAAGAGGTTATGCGTATGTACTAGATATTGGTAGTGGATCTGCAATTGTCACTGACAGAGCATCTTATGAAAAAAGTGGCCTTTGACGGCTACCGTATTAACAACCATAATGCTAGTGCGCATTGTAATCAGCTACACTATTAACACTTGAATTGTGATCTAATGGGCGTCAGCGCTTCGTATCCATTCATGGATCTCATTGTACGGTATGGGCGTGGCATCATGGACTAAAGTGATAAAATTATTCACATCTTTATTTGACTTTAGTTTCGACCTCTCGGAAGATGCAGCAGGCTCCTTTTCGATCTGTTTTTATAGAATAAAAGTCTTGGAACGAAGTGAAGGAACTAAAGGCAAAGTAGCAACTAACCTTCCCAATCCCATCCATGTAAAGTTGCCAAGAAGAGATACAGTATAGCCAGAAGTGATCGCTGGTCTATACTGAAGCTACGATAAGATGTTTAGGGTGTTTGGGACTGCTCGAACTCTACTCCATAATACTCCACCATGAAGCAGAACCTGGAGTCTGTCGTGCACGCCTTTAGGTGCTCTCACAACTCCACTTTTTTCTAGAACCTAGTGCGTAGAACTAAAACCATTTGGCTAAAAATGCGGAGAACACCTCATAAAGACACCACGAAGAAGAGTTTCTGAACCTTTTCCAATTGTCTAGTTTTTTTGGGTCTGCTAATTAAAATCCATATATCCTCAAGGGAAATTAGGGTATAAGAGTAGCTTAAAGTTAACTAGACTGTTAAATCTTCTTTATGGATATTTCTTTATTGGGGGTGATATACAATCCTAAAATGTTTATTTATAGCTACTATTATTTTTCTAGGCTTACTTACTGGGCCCTTATGGTGACAAATCCTGGGCCTGGACATTCCCAGGTTTTTTGGCCCTTGGTTGGGCCTTGGGCTGAATTTGCAAACGGAGAGACAGAGAGAAAGGAGGTTGCGCTGTCAGAGAGGCAGCACGCGCACGAGTGCGACGGCCGACCGACGGGGCCATCCCATCTTGTCCGTGTGTCGTCAGCGGCCCAGAGGATGATCCGTTTCCTGTTCCTCCTAGCTTTACCTTTCATTATTCATAATTACTTGATTCGTTGGAGTAGCAAGTACCAACACATGGATCGGTGTCGAGTACAATTGTGTAGATGTGAAGTTAGGGGCATTTGGAAGAGTTCCTAGGCGCTCATCCGATTCCTCTAACTCATGTGTTGTTCATCCAAGTCGTTTTCCTCTCTGTTGGTGATATTAACTAATGGTGAGATAGGTATTTTAATGAACTATTGTTGGTTGTGAAAATATTTTCTATACTACAGTAGTTAGTGTAAGGAAAAACTATAATAATGTATACAATCATCATTATTGATGCGTAGTGTGTTCAATACACTGTGGATCCCACACAGAGTTCACGAGAAATTGGTGCGCCCTCTACTCCTCCTTTGCTGCTGGTGCATTTGGAAACACAGGAACGATGTTGTGTTCAACAAGAAAGTTCCCAGTATTGCTCGCCTGATTCAACAATGTAAGGAAAACTGTAGGGCTGTGGAGATGCCGAATCCCACGAAAAGATCACAGGCTAGTTGATAGGTGGATGAGTACTCTCGATATGTAATCTCCTTGCCTCACCCCGTTGCTGATATATATTCCTTTATTGTAAACACTGTTGGGCTTATGCCCCTCCACTCCCGGGAGGTTCCTCCCGGCATCCGTGGTAAATGAATACAGGTGAGGATCGCTTTGATCCTCCCCGATGATTGTCTCAAAAAAAAAAAAAAAAAAAAAAACACTGTGGATCCTGTATGGCTTTCCTCTCTTAATGAAATACTACTACGTGCTTCACACGTCGTCAAGTAAAGGACTCTCTGCATGATGAGTAGTCGTCAATCCACATCCATTGACCGATATATCCAACTGTAGAGAGCCCGGCCTGCTGGTGTATACATGCATTGTTCCACGGATTGTCGACTTCCATTGTAGGGCAAGCACCGCCCGACAACACTTTCGTTTTCTTCAGTGACAAGCCCTGTTAGCTGCAGTGAAGCTAGCTGGCTGCGGCTACAGTTTCTGGATTGCTAGTTACTATAGTTTAGACGGCTGCAACAAATCTCACAAGCAAACGAGCAAGCCCTGACAGGTAGGTACATAAAATGGATGGGCAGACAACGACTTTGTCTCAAATTAGTTGTTGTTCTCACTTCTCAATACATTTCTCTTTTTCCAATATTCCCTTGATTCCTACGTACTACACCTTTATCTCTTTTTTAATATTCCCTCCCTATCACAATATTAGATGTATAAACGTGTAGTATGTACCTCTCTCTTGTTTTTTAGGAACACGCCGTTGCGTGTTTTTTTCATTAAGAAAATAAAGTTCAAACAAATTTTGCGGCACGGTAACCACACTTTTACCGAAGCCAAACCTACAGCTCTTGGATGCACCTGAATGATTACATAGTGACAAATGTGCGACCGGTGAGAAAAGAAAAACTACACCCCTACCCAAGCTAATAACTCTCCTAGATGCCTGTTGTCCGCAAAGACACCAGCTAGAGGCCTTAGCTCTCATAGAAAGCGGCAACTGCATCGGAGGAGTGGCAGTGGCCTCAAAGGTCCTGGAGTTGCGCTCCTTCTAGAGAAGCCACCCAATTAGGAAGAAGAGGGAGTCGGCCGTGCCGTAAGAACTTTGGGAGCTTCTTCCGCTCGCACAGCCACCAGCACATGAAGTCGTCCTCCCTGATGGATATGAGGCTGTGGAGGTGCAGTCTGGAGGTGTTGATGTGCCAAACCTCTCTACTGAATGGGCATCCAAGGAAAGGTATGTATCTCTGTAGATTATAAGTTAGGGCGGAGCAGATACATATATAGTGCACGTTTCTAAAGAAATATTTACTACGTGTCTCTATCTCTCAACTGCAAGCTATGTATTTGCACAAGTCGACAGAATGACTTATATAATCTAAAGAGTGTAGAAATTATTTGTCTCCATCTATCTATCTTTTAATTTGTTAGCTTCTCCGTGCCGCGATGAAGGACAAGATATGTGCGCTCTATGTACTAGCTGTTATAGGTGTCCGACAATAAGGACCACTGTCCCACTAGCACAATAGTGTGTTAATAAATAGTATAATATTCAGATTAGCAAGGGTAGTTGATTGTTAACATATATATAAATTATATATATAGTCATCAGCAGGTGCACCCACATGGCGTGCCGGCCGATCGAGTCGGTGGCTATATATTGTTTGCTTGCTTGCTACTCCTACTCCCGAGTCCCGACCGATCCAACCAGCATGTACGGCCTAGCTACCTACACATAAATAGACACATGCTATCTATATACTGCTCTCTCTCTCCTCCATCATCGATCACATAAAACTTTATATGCACTACCTCTATCTCACGACCATCTCTCATTGTCGCCATGCGTGCATTCATATGTGTGTCATATATATGTAATTATTAGTAGGTTTGATCGTCCGTGCATCTTTTGATTAGTGCGGCTCATTAGATTCACATGCCATGTCTCCTTTCTGTCTCCTGTAGGCTAGGAGCCTAGGAGACATACGTTTGGCATAGAGAGATAGACATAGATAGAGATTGCACAATAGAACCAAGCCATGCCGACGGGGTTTTGACTCACTCTTCTTCCTCGCCGGTTAGATGCTTTGGAAGGAATACAACACAAGAACTTTCGACAGGTCACGTACATCAGCGACTCGTCTCTGCTCTCTTATCCTAGACGAGGATGACGATTGGTGTTTAGCGGACTACAAGAACCTGAGGTTGTTGATGGCGTTGTTGTGATGCAAGACTCTTTTGCTGTGTAATCACCACTTTATGAGCTTCTTGTGGGTGTGTGCTTTGCTTAGTGATTTGGTAACAAACTTGTAACAAAATCTCCTTATGGAAAAACATGCCTTTGGCATGATCTAAACAAATCTTGTGTTCATGCCCAAAAATAATGTTTTTTTTTTTTTGTCTAGTTTCAGAGTTAGAGTAGAAATTAGAAAGAATTTTTCCAACCTAGTGTGTGTATGGGAAAGAGAAGGCCGATGGTGGATGATGATAGACTAATGAGGAGAGGCATGCATGCACGTGACTACAGCAGCTTATGTGAGCGAGAAGCCCAGCAGGTGGAAATAGAAAAATGTGACGTGTGAACAACTGAGAGAGACCAGGGGATATTTTTCGTACAGGCCGGCAGATCAGGCAGCAACAGCCAACAGCTACATGCATCAGGCCACGTCCTCTCCTCCTGCAGCTCCTGTATCCTCTCTTGCATGCCCATACTAGTGGTACAAACGACGTGTACCATGTGTTGCGTCGTGTTCTATGTGCAGCTGCGTTCCATCCTTTTTTTTCCCTTAAAGTTATTAGCCTCCCGATCCAGGATTGATAAGCCAGCTTTATTTGAACTCAAATAAACCTCTTTCTATTTTTAAATTATGTAGTACAACACGGACACTCACAACACACACATACTCACCCTACAAACACACGAACGTAAACCCTATCCCTATGAGCACCTCCGGAAGTATTGAGCACTAACCCAACAAGTTTTATGTTCTAAGTTTACATATAATTATCGTTGGTTAGGGCTTAGGGTGTTTGGTTCATTTCTTATACGAGCTTGGCTAGCAAAATCAAGGCAGGCTAGACCAAGCCTGCCCCTAGCAAGCTAAGCTCTGTTTGTTTGGTTTCTTGCACTGCTGAGCTTGGGTAGCATGAGTTTGTGTTTGGTTGGTGTTGGCTTGGTTTGCATACAATCACTCCTTGAGAGAGTGACTAATTCACCCCATTGAGGCATTTGTTAGAACACCTGGTGGGCATCACGAACGAGCACCACACCATGGACAAGGATCACAACAAGGCTTGCGTGTGTATGCAGCGGTGGTGGCTGGGAAAGAGACGAGCAACAACCAAAATCGAGCAGAAGCTAGAGAACCATGGTCCAACATGTGTCTTGGTGGCAACCAATCTATAGCCGACCACGGTCCATGGCGAGCCGACATCGAGCCCCTCCCGACACTAGGGCTGGGGCCGGGCGGCGTGGGGCAGAGGCGAGCGCAGCGGGGCCGGACGGGCAAGCCGGGCGATGTCGAGGAGGAAGAGGGATGTGTCGTCATGAAACTTCTCCCGTGCATCCATCGTGGGCGACCCGTCGCGAAGGAGAAGGAGCGAGCGCCGGCGGAGGATCGTCAAAGGAGCCGGTGCGTACGGTGACAAAAAAACACACCTCAATGTGGCCTTGGCCAGGCTCGAGGAGAATAGCCGACTTGGCCATTCAACTCTGGCCTGGCCGCGATGGTACGGTTGGCCTAATGTAGTGTAGCTCCAACTCGTGGCCATTCAACCAATCAACAAATTTTTTGGCCAATCCTGATCTGGTTAGCAAAAGCAAAAAGTAGAGCAACCAAACACACTCTATTTTTCTCGCAACAAAATAACATCAACCTGCTAGAAATCACTAGACCAACAGCCCCTGATAAACAAATCAAAAAACGACCAAGACAATATTGTATAACGAAACCAATTAAGTTGAGCTGCGTACGTCCGTCCGGTACGTACTGGATTGGGTACTGTGCAACTAGTGCAAGCAAGCTCTGTCGATGGTGGGAGACAAAAGGCGGGTCCACCGGCAGCGACGCGGCAGCTGATGCCGTCCACACTGACAGCGGACAGTCAGGAAGACATCACACATGGACGAGAGATCCGATTCCTGATTCTGAAAGCAGCAGCATGCAGGCAAAGGAGGACGATGAACAGTGACGGCGATGGCGCCACTGGAGAGGCTGGCAGACAAGCGCACCTGCCCTGCCCTGACCTGCCCTGCTCGGCACACACACCATCATATCGATGATCGTGAGAGCTAAGCTATCCCTACTGCACGGACTGTACTCCCTCCGTCCCATCACCCTGGATTCCGTGACATTCAAATTTTTTTGCATAAATATAATTTATTTTATTACGATTTATTTTTTTATCAATGAAGATACTTGAATATTGATTAATTTATTTTATGATTTACATCAATATTTTGAATAAGACGGATGGTCAAACATGAAGTTCAAAAAATCAAAAACGACAAACTTCCATGGGACGAGAGGAGTATGACCCACCCAGCTACCCTAATAACCGGCCAAAAGCTCCCTCCCAATCATGCCAAGGTTACACGGACAACACTGTGTTCTACTAGTAAACCCAGACGATGGTGGTGTTATCCCGGTCCGATCCTCACAGATTGTTTAGGACTCTCTTTACAGCGTCCGCGATCAGCGACAGAGACGGTCATCCGAGACTCCCTCGTAGAAAAGAAAACACAATTCGACGCAACACAGTAATATCTCCCCGTTGTGGCTGCTTCAACGCCGTTCTAGGGCTTTCTATGCTAAATCCCTCTTGATACAATAAAAGCTTATGTCATACTCGCAATATTCTTTCAAAGATCCTAGTTTAGGGTGATAAAAGGTGGGATTTCGGGTGAGGTACTATTCATCTTCTTCCTCTCGCCACCCTCTCGTTCCCCGCACCATCGATTAAGCCCCTCGCCCCTACCATCACCACCACCACGCGGTGCCAAGCGCGGCCACTCTCTTTCCCCACAGTTCGCAAATTTTATTATAGGAAGGACAAATAACATAGGAGGAGGAGGAGATGCTTGCCGGAACCCTAGAGGAGGAGGAGGCGGGGGCTTACCTCGCCGGCGCCGCCCTTTGTCGCCGTCGTAAGGTCGCGTGTGCATGCGTGGTGTAGGCGGCAGAGTTGTTTCCATCGCCTTCAGCGGCTAAGCGCTATAAGAAATGTGTAAAAATATACTTTGAAAAACCATACCGATCCTAAAAATAATGATGTCCAAGTTTTAGAACAGAGCTAACAAAAAAATTACTTATCGACCCCACATATCGGGGCATATCCGCACACAGTTACTGTGCGGTTTAACGCAAATCCTAGGTCTGATGTATCATAAAGTTTAGAGCGTTTGTAGTGCAATTGTATGTCTTGTAACCTTGTTTTATACTCCCTCCATATCATTATACAAGTAGTTTTAGCACCAACGAGAAGTATCAAAATACAAGTCGTTTTAGGACTGCACCCTACCGGCGAGTAGCCCTGCCATCGATCCATCTATCCATCGATCCCATCCCTGTCTCCCAATACATGAATAAAAAATAAATAAAAAAAGGATGGTGGGAAGGCACGTGAAGGCTTATCCTCTCATCCTCCATGAAGTAGTACACGCCTGCAGCCCATCCATCCGCATCGGAGGAGAGCGAAGAATGTGCCCGGCGATCCGCCGCGGCGGAGAGAGCGGAGTGCGCCCGGCGGCCCGCGCCGTCGGACGAGGCGGAGGTGCGTCCGGGCGGAGCACCCGCCGACGCGAGGAGATGCAGAAGCGGCAGCGGCGGCGAGAAGAGCGCGGAGGCGGCCGGCGGTTCGAGCTCGGCGATCCCCACCCACCGCCCGGCGGGATCCATGCGTAGCCGATGTCGAAGCTCAAGAGGCGGACGGCGAGGCAGGCCGCGCCCGCCCTCTCTCCTTCACCGGCGGCGGTCGCGCCCTCTCTCTTCACCGGCAGACATGCGCGGAGGCGCCGGCCCCTTCTTCTCTACACGGAGCCGGTCGCACGACACACCCGCCATCCGCCGCCATCATCTTCTCCTCCTGGTGAGGCAAGCGCGGGGCTAGGTGTGGCGCGGCGCCGCGGCGGTGCGTGCGGTGCTCGGCGCCCGTGGGCGTGGGTATCGATGACGCGCATGATGGGAACAAAGAAAGAGAAAGGTAGGGGTATGCAGGCCTTTTGGCCGCCCTCTTGGTCTACGTGCCTGACTCTAAAACGACCTGTATTGCGAGACGGAGGGAGTACTTGTATATGCACTGTCGTTTGCAGGGACGTAGTGTATGCACAGTAGAAAAATAATAATGTACAGTAGCAGATCTCTGTCACCGTCCTGCGGTTCCCCATCATCACTTTAATCGCCTGTTTCCAAGCTGCTCCCTTCACCTTCACCTTCACTGCTGCTGCCGGCTCCGCTCTGCTCGTCTCCTTCCCTACCCTGCTTGCCTTTTAAAGCCCCGCCACCACTCGCCGCAGTCAGACGCCATCATCATCATCTCCTTCCTCCATCCAAAACCAACTGATATCACAGCGCGCATAGTGCACAGTGCAGCCAAGAAGCTCAGCTCAGCTCAGCTCAGGTGGTTGCTCCATTCCACTGTCCCGATGCTGATGGGATACCCCGTGGGGTACTCAGAGATGCCCAAGCTGGTGCTACACCTCCTCTTCCTCCTCGGCCATCTACGCCGCCTCTCCTCCTGGCTGCTCCGCCTGGCTGGCGCCACCGACGCCGACGACACCGACGCACACAGCTGGGCGACGGCGGCATCCGACGCTGACCACCACAACCACCCGCGCCACCCCTGCGCCGCCGCCGCCGCCCAGCGCCTCGAGGAGCACTCCCCGGCGGTGCGCTTCGACTCGCTGTCGTCCGACTGCTCCTCTTCCTCTTCCTCCGGCGGCAGCGAAAGCGGAGGCGAGACGGCGCCGCGGCCGTTGCCGGAAGGGTGCTGCGTCTGCCTGGGCGACTTCCACGCCGCCGCCGAGGTGCGCCGTGCCCGGGGATGCCGCCACGTCTTCCACCGCTCTTGCCTTGACCGCTGGGCTGCGCACGGACACCGCACCTGCCCGCTCTGCCGGACGCCGCTCCTCCCGCCGCTGCTCCTGCCCCTGCCACTGCCGCCGTCATAGCCATCCGCCCATCCGACTTACCTCGATCCCTGTTGGGCGGGCCTCTGTGCAAAATAATCACCCTCCTTCATCTCACTCGACCGGCTTGACGACGGCCTTGACCAGGGGCTCCAGTGTGCTCTGTTCTCCTCTGCTCTGGGAAAAAAGGCTACCAAAGCCCAAACAAAGTGATGGAAGAAATGGTGTGGTAATAGACAAGTTTAACTAGAATTTTAACTAGCTAGGTTATTAGGGTAAAGTTAAATACAAAAAGTACTTATTACATAGTATGCACGTAGGTAGCAAGAGATGTGGCTCTGCTCATTTTCCTTCTCTTCTTGTTTTTTATTTTCTGTTATTTCCTTTTTCTCTCCTTTGTTGGTGGAGACGACAGATGATACATAGTACACATACCCTCTGATTTCACCGTTTTGTTGTTGGAGTGGATGAAGAAAAGCCAATACTTGTTATTACCTTACCTGGATGAATTAATTTGAATGGTGTGGTATGCAAGTTCTGATAATTGGATGAATGAATTTTGCCTTGGAGATCCAGTGAAAACCATTCTGAGTTATCCTTTTTTTTTTTTTTGAAACCATTCTGAGTTATCCTTGTGTGTGACTAGAGAAAAAAAAAAAAAAGGCATCTTTTTTCTTCTTGATAAAATGAAGTATCTGCAACCTGGTAAATGCCCGGCCATAACTGGTTTCAGAGTTTTTTTTTTTCTTTTTGATGAAAAGAAATCTTTCTTTGAGAAAAGGAATTATTTCGGCTTGTACAAATAAATGTATGTATGTATGTGTACCTATCTACCTATCTAGCTAGCTGCTCTGGCCTCCTCTCCTGACCCGGGTCTGCAGTCCCTATGGAAGAAGATTTGGAGCGTGCACTGTGCTAACAAATGAAAGAAGATTCCAAGTGTTGCATCGATCGCACTATGTATGGATGTGCTGGCCGGAATGAAACAAGGTCAGGGATGGCGAGCTTCCGGATGTATTTAGCGCACAACATTCAGGTGATCTCTGAAGAATGGTTCAAACAGGAGAGAGAACCAGTTCATACTGTCATCAGCAGAATTCAGAACTGGAAATCGGCCAAATGGGGATGCTGTGAAGCTGAACTGCGACGCCGCTTACTACTCCAACACAGGTGTATTCACCCCAGTAGCCTGTCACCAAACTCTCCAAGATCCTTTTCTCTTCTTTGGTAGGTGTAGTAGTATGTTACAAACCTCTCCAAGAACCACTGTGGAGCTCAGCCTGCACACACAAAGAAAGGGCACAAATGCCGTATGATATCAGACACACACAATCGGGATGAATAGCATTGGTCATTTCAAGATAGCGTCATTCCAGGAGGCATCCAAAGAAAGCTAGGGCACCGTACCATTTGACAAGGCATTCAAAGAAGATGTACCAATGCTACAAGAATGGTTCCCGATCCATTTAGCGCACATATTCAGGTCATCTCTGAAGAATGGTTCAAACAGGAGGGAAAACCAGTTCATACTGTCAGCAGCAGAATTCAGAATACTATAATGTTAGAATGGTTGTTATCCCGGCACATATGTAATTGCTGATGATTCAGCTTTGTCTAAGTAATGGTAATTCATATTTTTCCACTTAAAAAAATGAAGATATACAAGAAAAAGGGTTACACAGCCGAGTCGTAAGACAGAGCCGGCACGTCCGTATTGTGGACCTAATACTATTTTTTTTAGAGGAATATTGTGGACCTAATACTACGACGCCAAGCCGAGGGAGCGGGCTCAATCTGTGTGGGAAGTCGTCGCATTCTGAGGTATATGGGCCACTGGGAAAGAAAAACTCTACGGTGGCCCATTGGGCCTGCCATCGTCAATGGAATGGGGAAAAAGTCTGCTTTCCTCAATGGATTTTTCGCCAACTTCCAAAACCCAGGACGTATCGCTCGGAACTTTTCAAACCGGTCATTTTACCTCCGGAGGCGGTTTTGTGGGCGGATTTGGTAACCAGAGTTTTGCTACAGTACCGGCGGTTTTGTACTTTTTTTTTTTTTAAATTGTCTTTGAAAAATCATAATAAATTATAGAAAAATCATAAAATAGAAAATCCAATTTTGTTGGACTCCACATGAATAGATCTACACAGTGAACATATAATACTGTATACTTTAGTACAATGTTTTTGCAAAGACGAAAATTCATAATGAATTGAATTTCATAGTGCAATTGAATTTTGTACTGCAAAAAACTTTGTACTAAAATATACAGTATTATATGTTCACTGTGTAGATCTATTCATGTGGAGTCCAACAAAATTGGATTTTCTATTTTAGATTTTTCTATAATTTATTATGATTTTTCAAATATTCAGGAAAATACAAAACCGCCGGTACTGTAGCAAAAACCCTGGTTACTGTAGCAAATCCGCCCACAAAACCGCCCCAGTGGAGGTAAAATGACCGGGTTTGAAAAGTTCGCGAGACGATACGTCCTGCTTGGAAATATGGCAAAAATCGACTTTTGGTGAAAGTTGGGGAGGAAAAGTAGACTTTTTTCCATGGAATGGAGTCCGTGGCTCCGTGCAATGGAGTCCAGGGCTCCAGGCCGACCATGCACCACCTTTTTCAAATCAGAGGGAGAGAGCGAGCGACCAGAGAGGCAGAGTGCTGACCGCACAGTTGCCGGGACAGCGGCAATGGCATGTCGAATTGTCCATGTCGCGACGAGACGCACGCACGCCACGCCACGCCTGCTCTGCGAGTGCGAGTACACGAGGCACACGACAGAGACAGAGCTAGCTTGCGGCCGCGTCGCGTGTTGATGACTCTATGAGCTCTTCGCCACAGGATGCTGCAAAAATGAACTGGACAGAAAGACACTGATACGTGCAAGCACAAGATATAGCATCCAACTCTCTTATATGCAGAGGAATGCATCGACGCCATGGCCATACCATTTCCCGCAACCAAGCAACTGAAACCGTTAACAAGCTAGCTACTACCTTGCAGTTGACTAGTTGAGTTAGGTGTTAATCAGCAACCCCAATCATCAGGTGCCGTTCCGTCGATGGTGGCAGCGCCGAGCAAGTGCCGGCCGTCGGCAGCAGCACTGGTGGTAGCACCACCAGCGGCAGCCACGCGACGACGCCTACGGTGCCGGTGCTGCGAGGACACGCTGGGCGTCCCACGGCGTCGGCTACAGCAGCTGTCCGTCACCGGGCTGCACCTGAAGCAGGCAACGCAGCAGCAGCAGCAGCACCATGCATCTGCGGTGACCCCGGCAACGCCACCACCGAGGCCCCGGCGGATCGTGCTGGTGCGGCACGGCGAGAGCGAGGGCAACGTGGATGAGGCGGCGTACACGCGCGTCCCGGACCCCAGGATTGGACTCACCGCCCAGGGCTGGCGTGACGCCGACGACTGCGGCCGTCGCCTGCGCGACCTCTTCGACGGTGGCGGTGGCGATGACGACTGGAAGGTCTACTTCTATGTCTCGCCGTACCTCCGGTCTCTTGAGACGCTGCGTGGCATCGGACACGCCTTCGAGCCCCACCGCATCGTCGGCGTTCGCGAGGAGCCTCGCCTCCGCGAGCAGGACTTCGGTAAGCGGATAACCAAGCGCCGCGCTTTGCCTGCCACTGCCTGCCTGCCTTATCCACATGGTCCCACCCGTCCTGATGGGCCTTCACTTCACACACTCACTCATCCGGCCCAACCCATGCATGGTATTGGTATAATGGGCCTCCATTACAGGCAACTTCCAGGACCGGGAGCAGATGCGTGTGGAGAAGGAGATCAGGCTCCGGTACGGCCGCTTCTTCTACCGCTTCCCCAACGGCGAGTCGGCGGCGGACGTGTACGACCGCATCACCGGATTCCGGGAGACACTGCTCGCCGACATCGACATCGGACGCTTCCACCCGCCACCCGGCCCCGGCCACCACCACCGCTCCATCACTACCACCACCACCGGCGACATGAACATGAACATCGTGCTCGTCTCCCACGGCCTCACGCTGCGCGTCTTCCTCATGCGCTGGTACAAGTGGACCGTCCGACAGTTCGAGGGCCTCGAGAACCTCGCCAACGGCGGCGCGCTCGTCATGCAGACCGGAGATGGAGGGAGGTACAGCCTCCTCGTGCACCACACCGCCGACGAGCTCAGGGCGTTCGGACTCACCGATGAGATGATCCAGGACCAGATGTGGCAGAAGACGGCGAGGCCTGGTGAGCTCAACCACCGATTCATGACCAATGGACAGGCATTCTTCCATCCATTTACTACAATCTACTAAGCTTACCACTTGTTTTATATTATGACTACTATATGTTTTAATACTGTATTGGGTAATAACTTAGAGCAAAGAGTAAAGTATTCTTCTTCTATCGACCTTAGAGCAAGGAGTATTTAAGAGAAAAAGAAGTGGTCGATCTAACTCGATCCCTTGACATACTTTAATGATAACATTGTTATTATTATTCATCAGCTTGCCTTGGCTGATTTACATGACACAAAAAGGAGCTCTATGAACATATAATTAGTCCATCACTTCATGAATCTTATTTTGGCATCGCTCGCCTTGACGTGCACTCATGGATGCCCCCAATGCAGTGACGGTGGATCTTGGTGGTAGAACAATCCAAACTGAGGAAAAGGAATTATTGTCATATCACATTAATTATCCAAGCAAATATCTTCATTTTTGCTCAACGAATAGATTAAATGTCAAACAATTAGTATCTGAAAATTTACTTACGTCCGCATCGGCTTCCAACTGGAACTGGGTTGCCACACTCACGTGAAAGTTGAACTAGTTTAATGGCGCTTATTTTTTCAAGTGACTCTTTAGGAGTAAGGATTCGACAAATGCAAGCCATGTCAGATGCTTTCACAGTTCTGCAACATTTTTTACTTGGTTGCACGTAATCACCAATTATTTTTATGGTATCCATGCATAGAGCCTCAACTTTATCTTTCTCCTTATAACAATCAGTCTCACCGCAAGCCAGATGTGGGGTATGCACTGTAAAAACTAAGGCAAAAACCATGAATTGAAGGATCACTCTTGTCCTCATCATGACGATGATATGATGATGTTTCTAAGTGCTAAGTGCTTCCTCGATCTCTGCTAGAATGTTGGTTCTTATGTATATGCACTGTGTGCACCACAACCTTGTATTTACAGCATATGAGGGGCCAGTCTCATGAAAAGTTAATTAATCCCAAGGAATCCTCTCTTAGCGCTACTAGCGCGAAGAAAAGTCAAATTCATACGGCAAAAAATGAATGCATGTACATCTTTGAATAAACAAACAAGACCACACACATTAAAGTGCGAGTCACAAAACAAAGTTCAATGCTAAGGAATCCTGTTGACAGATATCTTGACAACATGGATATAGTCCATTTATTTCTAACACTACTTTGTCAGGTAGAGTATAATGAGTTAGTGATATACAACAATGTCTTTGGCGTGGTAGTAACACCGAGAAGAAAGGGGCCAACTTAGTTGCTTGGCCGGTGGTGCAGCAACCTAAAGACAAAGGTGGTCTAGGTATAGTCAATCTTTTTTTGAGAGCACGCCTGGCGCGCGTTTTTCATTAGGCAGAAAGAGTGTTACACATGGTAGCTGACCCGGTAACACGGTGATTACCATGATCGCCACCCCTAAGAGCAACTCCAACAGGGCCCCTACTCAAACCCCAATAGCTAAATATGGGGTCGGGGTCAAAAATCTAACTCCAACAGGGCCCCTACTAGAGACCTGAAATTTGTTGGCCCAACAAAAACACCCCACACCCAACAAATTTGTTGGGCCAATAGGCCGACCCCATCCCCGGGATTTCCACCTCGCGTGGGTCCGTCTCCTCCGCAAGCGCTTGGCGATCGTCCGTCGGCAAGCGTGGCCGCATGCTCCTCCCTCCCTCTGCTCGCCAGCGTATGGATCTGTCCAGGTCGGCCATGCAGGCCATGCGTGCGCATGCATGGATGCATACGAGATCGATGCAAGCCACAAATTACTAAAATTGTTTATACGTATCTTGCTTCTCTTGCCGATTGAACACGAAACCACGGAGCGGCAAGGGCAAGCTTCCCCGCACTTGTCGCGTCCGGATGGCTCGCGGCGTATGGAGCGTCACCATCGTTGGAGTGCCCCCCACAGTCAGCCATGGCGCCGGTCCCTCCACGCCGCCCAGCCATCGGCAACTCCCCTCCACATCGAGGAAGAAGAAAGAGAGAATGACGAGCGGGGCCCGCCGGTCATTCTCCTACGAAAATAGATTTAGGGGCTAAATTTGGGTGCTCTGTTGGAGTAAAAAATTAAAAACCTGGACCAACAAAAGTAGGGGCAGCACCCAAATCAAAAGTTGGGGCTCTGATTTGGGTGCCACTGCTGGAGTTGCTCTAATGCTACTGGATCTTACATGAGCGATTACATTGGAACAAACTTGCTATTTGAAGGAAAACAAAGAAATCATGCCCTAGCTAGCAGACTATCAAGGCTCTTGTAGCCGTCCAAAGACCAGCAACAGGCTTCGCCATGATAAGATCAATGAGGTCTGCCGGCAAAGCTATTACTCCACCAAAAATATGAGCATTCCTCTCCTTCCAAAGTAGCCACCCGACCAAGAAAAGAAGCGAATCGAAACCTCGACGCAATCCTTTTGGTACCGATATGGGGTACCTCATATATATTCATCCTAAAGATTCTACTCACATGTTTTTTCACAATTGGAAGCACATCCAATCTTCAAGATTATCTTGAAATTGAGATGTACACCACGTGTTAAGTTCTTTGCATGGCTAGGGCTGGTTGATCGACTGAACACGAAGACAATGTTGCAGAGGAGTCATGTAAACATCCAAGATGAGGATGTTTACTTGTGTCGTTAGCTATCTTTTCTCTTTTCACTGCAACTACCTTAGTATGTTGGCTTCAAAACTCTATTTGTATTTCCGTTGCTCAATGGAAATGGGAATACCTCGCTTCAAAAAAGAAAGTGCAACAATGACACAGCGCAGAGACCATGGATCATCTCCTTTTCACCTGTCCTTTTGCTCAAGCTTGCTGGGATGTGTATAATATGAATTGCCTAAATAAATCCTGTGTCAAAAGACAACGCCAAATTTAATAATTTTCTAGCTACTTAGTAAATACTTCATCCTGAAAATATATACATTTTCCCAAACATAAACGGGTTGTGGTGTGCTTCGCTTGAATAAGTAGAGCAGCTCATTTGTGTACTTTTTACTTGAATGAACTAGCTCTAAATATATAGAATCCAAATAGAGCACATGTTGCTCGAGAAATTAAATACAGTATATGCATGATTTGGCCGGCGGAAAGCTGCAAACTAGGAGCCAATCATTTGTGTGTTTTTATATACTTTAGTCATGTGAAATTTAAAATAATTTTATCTCTCTTTAATTTAACCACCCTCCTAGTAGACCTGTAACTAAGTTACCCTGCGAAATCATGCAGCAATTGAGACCCCATAAGGTCTCTGTACGGCAGCAACGGTTCTTGCTCGTCACCTTGCAACATCAATGGTCGCTGGTGCATCATCGCTGACGAAAATTGCTGCTGTTGGAGCCCTAGGGGTAAGCGACACGGCGCCTCCGTGACTCCCATGCATGCTCGGATAACTACTCAACAGATGGTCACTGCCACCGCCATCTGCGGTCAAAAATGGAGGATGAAATCATGGAGCTGCCAGGGTTCCCAGCACTAGCTCGAAGTGGATATGATCTCCTCCAATGGTGGCGGCCGACGTTGTGTTCATCCGCTTTCGGGTTTGATGACGACGCCACCGCTAGGGTTTTGAGTGGCGCCTCGATTTCTCATTCACTTCTTCCGTGTACATCTCCTCTATCATTGGCTTCCACAGCCTCACCCCTGGCGTTGATGAACCAATTGGAAACCTAGAAAAGAAATTTGAGAGAAGTGTTCACTCACATCCTTTTTTGCGAAAACATATGAAAAGCGAGATAGGTTCCTCGACAATCGATTATTATGCTCTTTTTTATCGTAAACTTTGTGTTTGAGATTGCTTGGTTGGCAGTGCCATTTTTGTAATAAGATTTTTTTAAAAGATCAGGAAGAGCCATAGGCTCCTACTGTAAAAGAATTAATAAAACCAAGTGTCAAAAGAATTATTACAAAATGATGGGGTTGTATTAAGATTTAGCTATATGCATCGATTGATGCAGAGGCTGAGATATTAATATATTCCCTTTTTTTAAAAAAATACTCTCTTCTACACAACCTAAGGAGATAACGGGGCGACATATATATAATAACCGGTCCCATATCAAGCACTACCAAAAAGGTGGAATTCTCCTAGTGTTTTTTAAGTAGCAATAAAACACTACCACTAGTTATAGCATATGAAAATTTCAGTAAGATGAGGCATTTAGTAGGGAAAGTTTGTACTAAATTTTGAATGCTAAAACACTAGGAGAAGTGTAAAACATTAGGAGAAGTCCACATCACTAGGACTCTAGGAGAAATCTAAAATGCTGGTAGTATTAATTGAATATGTGGAAAGAAAAACACTGAAATCTAGTCCACACGTTCATAATAGGGACAGATACAGGTGGTGGTTGGGTATAGTGCATAACAAGGAGTGTGTGAATTAATAAGCACATTACTATTGTTTATATATTTTGGTTAGCTCTCTTGAACCTGACGAACTGTTTTTTTTTTCCCCTTGAAGTGTTACCTGACGAACTGTAACAAACAGTATGTAGCTGTCCAGTTACTGTGTACACCTGCTGATGCAATTTGACCTAGGCATGGATCATGCATAAATAAATCTAGTAAATGTATGCTATGAATTATTACCTGGCTTCTTGACAATCCTGTCTGGCGCGCCAGAATGTGCTTGTCCACATCATTTGGATACCTGCATCAGTTCAGCATCATCGTCAGATCCATGGAGCGATTTAATTACCTCCATCGGTTGTTAATTAGTATAATTAATCTGAATGAAAAAAAAAACTGGTAAAGAAACTAGAGTGATGATGAATGCAGGGATCGAGGGACGACGACGACGTACGGGTGGAGGAAATGCTCGAAGAGCCAGGCACGGAGGACGGCGACGGCGCGCTCGGGCAGGCCGCGCTGTGGCCGCCATGGGTAGTTTTCAATGGTGCCCGGGTGCTGGAACGCCCCGCTGCTGCCGCAGGCACTGGTCCAGCACCTTGAGCCTCGGCGTGTCGCCCTTGGTGGCGCCCGCCGCCGTGGCCGCCGCACCAGGCCCGCCGTCACGCTCCCCCATGGCCTTCCTCAGCGCGCGCACTTGCGCCACCAGCGCGTCCCGCAGGCACCGGAAGTGCCGCGACATGGCGCGCAGCGCCAGCCTCGTGTACACCTGCGACGCGCCGGCTCCGGCCACCGCCTCGAACGACACCTCCACTGACCTCATCTGCTCACGGTATCGCCGGTACCGCCTGTCCACCTGCCCATGATTCATTGGTTTATTTGCATATGTTTGCCATCGATACTTCATAGATCCTGTCTAGTATATAAAATTGATATAATAGTGTTCCTATATATATAGCAGTTGATCTGATCGATACTTAAGGTCGTTCTAGGTGATCGTTTGTCATTTCATACATCGCTTTCTTATATTGGAAAAAAAGAAAAAAAATGACTTTTTTGCTAGGGGAAGTGTTTGTCAACGGCAGATAAATATTTTATTTTAGGTTATTAGTTGATATATAGGTAATAAAATATTAATCAAATAAAACAGTGCATCACACATCAATATCTAGTATTAGTCTTGTCTCTGAGGTAGCAAGCAAGATGCCTCTATAAATGGGGTGAAAAGCTAGGCGATAAGTGAGAACAGAAGTTTCTCAAAGTAAGTACATATATAGTGGCCGTGTCACTAGCTAGCAGCTAGTCCTCCACTATTTGCCAATGTCGACATGTGTGGATTCCTTTCGAGGAACGTAACATGCGTTGCGACCATGGAACTCTTCAAAAGGCAACAGTGATTAGCAATAATGGGCCAAGAACCGACGACTACACTAATAATTCAAATCAAAAATAAAAAATCCAGATGGATAGAAATCCAAAAAAAGTATGCATGCACCAAGCAGGAGTACTACTATTTACTAGATATATATGGTAAAGTAACAATTACCTCAATGGTATCAATTGAAGGAAAAAAAAACCTAGTACATGAATTTCTTGCTGCATGCATGCTTGTATATGTAAGGGTAAAAAAAGACCTTGCACATGTACAGCAGCTATAGCCTACCTCTTCAACCATGGACAAGAGCCTGGCCTTCCTCCCTCTCAAGCTCCAAGAGATCCATGGAGCTCAGGGACCGGTGCCCCCAAAGGCCAGAGGAAGATGATGACGTCTCCACGTCGTCCCACTTGCCTGCTGCTGCTGCTTTCGGAGCTCTTTGCTCATGGCGTGCAGGTCCCCTTGAAGGCTGCAGAACTCGCTGAGCAGGTCCTGCACGGGGCCCAGATACTTTGAGCTCCTGAGCTGGAACGGCTGCATGGTCGGCGTCGTCGGCAGCTGGTTGTGGTTAGGTAGTGCCAACGACGACACCGCCGGCGGCGTCACGGCGAACTGTGCCTCCGCCTCATGATGGCTGAACAGCGACGACGAACCTCCCGCCGTGTTGTTGTCGTAGTTGTACAGGGAGGGGAGACCGCGGCCTGCGGCGCCCATGCCGCCCCCGCGTCGACGTCGGCGGCGGCGAGGACGCGGTGAGGCACGCCTCCTCCTACGGGCATGCCGTTGCCGTCGACATGGAGCCCGGAGGAGGTGGTCGAAGTGCTGGGGTGGGGGCGGCGCCTCCATGGCCACCGTGTTCGGAGGCGGCGAGAAGTCGAGGAGGTGTGGATGGTGGACGGCCATGGACGATCCGCGCAAGCGCCGGCCGGCCGCACCACAGTTAACTTGGATCAATTGGCCGGCGAGCGAGCAAGAGAGAGAGCACACACTGATATGCTTAGATTTCGTTGCTACCTAGATTGACCCTTTTTCTATATGACTTTAAAAGAACTTGCAAATAAAAGATGCTACGGCAAAGCGTGTAGGTATGCATGTGTTCCCTTCCTCTTACCAAATAAATACATATGCCTACTAATTAGGGAGTGTGTATTTATACACACATATAGCATAGCTTTTGTGTAGTGTGTGAAGTGCTCCGATTAGTGCAAACAGCACAAGTGTGTGCCCAAAATGGAGGAGAATTTGAAGGTAGGGGTTTGTGAGGGAGGTGGGGGTTCAAAAGTAATTCAACTAGGAGTATATTGGATATGTGGGGGCTACCAAAGTGATGCCTGTTTAGAAGTTGGACTATATATGCTTTTTTTTTTTTAGAGAGCCTATATATGCTTTGTGAGGCACTTGTTATGCTTATGCAGTGGTCGATCACCTCTCTAGGATGTATGGACGATATGGATCAGCATCATCTTCACATGCCGAGAAATAAATTCTATATGGTACCTAGGCTCTCTCTCTCGCTCCCTCTGTCGGTCCCTTCTTCCCACTCTATTTGCTTCAAATCAAATTTTGTCACATCAAAGTAGTGTAGGTACTAGGTCATATATAGTATATGACAGGTTGCTACCATTTGATTGAATATAGGATTGTTAAGGTAAAATAAGGTGAGGAATTAATAGCAGTAAAATAACACGCAACAAATGAATTTATGATCAAATAATGAACTATAATACTCACGCTCCAAATTATAAGTCGTTTTGACTTTTTGGCTTATCCATTTTGTTACGCACTGATTTATTATTATATCTCGATGCATAGCAAAATAGATGTACCAAAAAATCAAAAAACGATTTATAATTTGGAACGGAGGGAGTACTGAAGCTCACTACTAAATACTACAAAAAAGGATCGCAAAAAAATACTAAATACTACAAAAGATGCATTTTGAGGTTTCCAGAAATTAAAATTATAAATAGCAAAGTATATATATATTCCAATGAATGAATTATTCGCCTTAGCTTGTACATCATCCATGGCCGGGCGGTGGACCTGTTGGCTTCCGAGCAACTTGGCAATTGTGGTCCAAGCTTGGACTGCGACACCATTTCAATTTGCATCGCTAGCAGAAAAGCTTGTAGCTCTTCTCTTCATCTGCATCCACCAATGGAAGCCGATTGGCCACACAGGGACGTGTACGAACATTCAACTCCGATAATGAAACGATTTATTTTTTGATTTATAAATAAATGCTCCGACGATGCATTGTCTAAGTTTCCTGTAGCCAGGGAGTGCGTGACAGGAAAATGTATCTGCCCTGCAATGTTGAAAGCATCATGCAACTAATTTATAAATTAAAGTGTCCACCAAATAGGCCATCATGAGATCAGACCAATAACCCCACCGGGTTAATGCACCTAGGACGACCTAGCTTGCATTGCAATGCATTGTTCTACAACATGTGTCCACACTACTCTTTGTTGCACCTATATATGTTGATCATGCATGTCCATACCTCACTTTTATTTCCCATGCATGCATCCACATAAAGAAAATATAAAAGCAGCTATGTTTAGAAATTGTGGAATTGGCCATGGTTTCCAATAGTGCATTTTTTGCATTCTTCTGAAAAGGATATTTATGTATAGAGGCAAGGTGTATGTTCATATAGGGGCGAGAGCGTTATGCACGTGTCATTTGGATTGTCCAAACCATATATTGAAGGAAAATACTGTAAATTTTGTGTGTGCAAAGGAGGGTTGTACTCCATCTATTCCAAATAGTAATTTGACCATTTTGGTTTTCTAGATACACAGTATAAACGTTATGTATTTATAAAAACAAAGACGCCCTTGAATTTGAAAGACAGAAAGTATAATTATTGGTCATGCCTGCATCAAAAAGAAATTATATACATTTCTACGTGAAACAGCATGCTGAAGTGGGCGCGAGCAGCCAACAGCCCTCCTTCAATTTTCTGTGCGGAACACACTGGAATTAATAAAGTGGGCGCGAGCGAGGCGGCCGTGCCGGTGCTGGTACGGTGTGGCCAAATTTCGTGCGTGTCAGCATCAGCTATAGCTAGCATGCATCATCACTTAGTACATGCGCCCATTACGTACTATGACCACAATAACTTACTACTAGTATTTTTTCATTGTGCACACATATATTGTGTGCCCGTGACGACTGTGGAAAAACAGAATTGGTGGAGAGAGTTACTTTTGAGCTATCGATCATATCCATGGAATGAAGGTGAATAATTCCACGTGCGCTTATTATCTCTCGATGGATCGGTCGGTCCCAGATGGATGGACCACAGTAAAGTTAGTTGGAGCTGGGCACATCAACGGCCCTACACGGTTGTACGGTGTGATGGCTACAGACGAAATGACCTGCCTGTCAAGCCAACCAATGCATAAGTTTGCGCGCATGTGGCTAAATTGTGTGCTCGCATCATATTCAGCACCCGGCCTGCATGCCGGGGTTTTTTTTCCATAACAGCCGTTGTTTTATTTCATTGAATATATAAGCATGGTTACAATACGAGTATACGACCTGGCACAAAAACTAGAAATTCGGTCCCTGGTTCGGTTCTAGGTTTATGAGAACCGAACTTGACCGAAATTAATATCTGGGCCAAATCGGTTCTAGCCTTCGGTTAAGCGAGACCCGAAATAACCAAAGTTTGTATAAAATACACTCATACAGATCAGCCTAGCCCAAACAAACCCTAAGCAGTAGTATAACTCAGTCACTCCAACCGTCCTCCCCATCTCCCCGCCCCCGACCCTACCACCGCTGGCTAATGGCGTCAAAACCGCTACTCCCCGCCTGGCCGCTCGGCCCGGCCCACCCCTCCCCGACCCCCAACCCCCTCTCCCCCCGACACGACAACCCAATAGCCGGCACAATGGCGACCACTACCTCCTTCCCCATCCCATTGACTGGCGCCCATGGCAGCACAACGCCCATGCTTTCCTACCCCCCACGCGGAAACAAGCAGGCGAGGCGAACTACGCCAGTGGCGAGTAGGGCATGGCGAGGCATGGCAGTGAGAAGGATGAAGAGAGGTACGACGGGCGTGAGGCATGTGTGATTCTGTGTGCTTTTCCCCCCCCTTTTCGTGGCACCTCGGTTAGTTCACTTGGAACCTGGAACCGAAATAATCTGAAATCGAATTCAATCGGTTCCTAAATTCCAAAGGAACCAATCGGTTACTATTTCTTGAGGACCCAAATTTGTCAAGAAACCGAGGAACCGAGCTAATCAAGCATATTATACTTCATATATCAATGAATACACATCTAGATTTTTTTTTTTTCCATGCCAAGACATCATCTATACAAACAACCCATATGGAACAATATCAAGCAATATGGTGACTTAATCTCACGAAAATACTGAATCAAGAGAGGACACCAAGATTTAATGAAAACCCCTTGTGTGTGTGTGTGTGTGTGTGTGTGTGGGGGGGGGGGTGGGGGGGAGGAGAGAGAGAGAGAGAGCGCCAAGGTGACGTGATAAAATTCCACCATGAGATGAATCAAATATAGGAGGTGAGAGCCAACAAGTATGAAGAGGATCCAATGCAAATCCCCTCGGATATCACTCTTTTGGTGGTGGATCTGATAGATCAAAACCTCTCTACTCCTCACCCTAACCCTAGCTCTCAAGAACCCATGGGGCGTAAGGCTTATTAGCTCCACTTTAGAATGCTTCCGGGGCTTCGATTATCACAAACAACCCCAATTTCAGCATGCAACTTGTATAGGTCATTGTTTTGCATAAGAAATGAGTTAATTGGCTTGAAATGTTAAAATTTGGAGCTACACATCACAAAGACATCAGCAGCCAAGCTGCGAAGTATTGACTTCGGTGATTTCCCATAGTTGTGTGTTTCCTAATCATATTCTAAAGAGGCAACAAGATGAAATATGCTCATAGAATTGTAATCTAGCTTAATGACGGCAAACCATATAGTTGCAAGTTTTTCAACCATCTTTATCCATCCTTCATCCTAGAATTGCATCCTTTTTTTGAATGGAGGCTGTATAGCTTTAGCTTTTCCCAAGCAAAATGCATGAAAAATAATAGTTTACCATGGAGACATCAAATCCCCAT
Organism: Hyparrhenia diplandra; assembly: GCA_015847255.1. Taxonomy (NCBI): domain Eukaryota; kingdom Viridiplantae; phylum Streptophyta; class Magnoliopsida; order Poales; family Poaceae; genus Hyparrhenia; species Hyparrhenia diplandra. The sequence continues at coordinate 20,122 of JADLZK010004213.1, read as the reverse complement.
ATGTACATCTCTCAAATTTATTTTACGACAAATAGCCTCCATACTCCTATGATGATTCTACGAGATCGATACATACTCCCTTCGAGATGGTATTAGAAGTCGTTTAGGATAGTGACACGGTCTCCAAAACACAACTTTGACCTCTTATTATTATAAAAATATTTATGAAGATGTGATATATGTATACTTTTATCAAAGTTTTTTTTAAGACAAATCAACTCATATAATTTTACATTTACAACTCAACAACTTAAAAGTTATTGATGATTTATATTCCGGATGTTTGACCTAAACCTTGTCCAAAATGAGTTCTAATACCAACCCGGAGGAAGCATGTACTGAGGAAAATGAGATGGAGACCGATTTGTTTTGGACCAATAGCCCCATGCAATTGGAGTATTGTATATCTATTATATTATCAATAGCCGACGGTGAAAACAAAAATTCCGTGCAGTTGACAAATGCATCCCCCTAACTACCTTATTACATCACAAAAAAAGGGGACGTGGCAAAATTAAGGCTCCCCTAAATGGTGGGAGCAATTCAATTAATGACATAATCCATGTTAGATATAGGGCTGTTAGATAGGGGTCACGAAAGGACTTGAAGCAGCCACGTTTGATTCTAGACTGGGATAACCATCACCACCATCGACCAACCAACATACATGAAAGGGACGTATATATAAATATAAATATAAATATTTCTAATAACAAAAAGTAAACAAGTAATGCTGTCTATTAAGTTAGCTGAAACAACAACAACAAAGAAAAAGTCAGCAAGGATCTTTTTTTGTGGATTTAAAGTTTAATTATTTGCAGCCAGATTCCAATTCCAATTATGCATGGCCGCATGCAGTCCCACATCACCAAAATGAAAAGGAACTAGCCTGTTGCACGGTGAAGGCAAATTTACCTCTGGTATCTGATCTTCTGCAGTGGCGGCAGAGCTCGATACTGCAGAACTCCAGCCGGCCAGGCTGAAATAAAATTATTTTCTCGTCGACTTGTTATATAAAGAAAATAATTACTCCCATCAGATTAATATTAGAAGGTGTATTATATTGACAGGTTTGGGTCAAACATCGTAGAATTTAAATCATCAATAACTTTTAATTTGTTGAGTTTATAAATGTAAAAAATTATATGAGACCAGATTTGTCTTAAAAAATACATTGATAAAAGTATACATATATCACATCTCTATAAATATTTTTTATAATAATAAAAGGTCAAAGTTGTGTTTTGGAGACACACGGCTGTCCTAAATGTCCGCCTGGCAGTACCATCCCGGAGGGAGTATGTTGGATTTTATTTTTATATATTTATTTGTGAGCTTGCTTTTTAACAGCCAAGTGATCGCAACTCCTGCAAAAACTGAAATAAAATTCTCCGTTGGTGTATTATATTCACAAGCAGTAAAACAGGTTCACGCAACTACTATCGTAACCTTGAATACAGTAGAGGTTTCAGGCAACAGACCATAGGCAAATGACTAATTGGAAAGGTGACAAAAAAAAATATATTGTAAACTATGTGCAGAAAATCATTTTCAGACAAACGATCACCGCGTGGTTAATGGGCCGGATGTTCCCAGGCCCAGGTTGCTTTGGTCGACGTCTCAAAAATCAAAATCAACTGGGCCAATCTGCCAATCGGAAAAGTCACCTACCGTCGCCGCGTACCTACCTTTTTTAAAAACTTTGAACCTGTTGTTGCATTAAATCGACCGAAATCAAAATTAAAATTTTTCATTTTTATAAATAAATTAAATAATTAGGTCATCAATCCATTGTATGCCTTGTAAGCTGTCGGCCACGGCCGGCCGTCGTGAAAGAAGACGACAGGATTATAACTGACCATTTTCAAAGCCTATATATCGTATCGTACGTGCGCCCAACAACGAACTCGAGACGATCAATCGAGCTGTGTAAGTACAACAGGTATACTCCTCCCTCTCATCCCACATCGATCAACGTGCTGCCGCCCAACACAACACGTCGTCGTACCGGCCGGCCGGCCCTGCTTTATAAACGACGTCAACCCGCTCGTCAGTGCAACACCCGTCGCATTCCAGCTCCATCGATCCACCAAGGGTCGTCGACGTCGTCGTCGGCCGGCCGGACCTACGGCGGCGACATACACATCACATTACAGTTGGATCGTTCGTATGGCGTCGACAGCTCCGGCGATCGTCGCCGTCGCGGCCTTGGTCGTGGCAGCAGCGCACCTCGCGAGCGCCAGCGGCTATTACCAGCAACAGCAGGCCGCCGCGCCCTTCACGACGTCCGACTGGCAAGACGGCAGCGCCACCTTCTACGGCGACGACTCCGGCCTCGGCGCAGACTCCGTTTGCCTACGTTCACGCGCAATTATGCATCTGTATGTAGAGTAAAATACACCGGAGGTTTATAAACTTGCATTCGGTTGGGACACAGAAGTACTTCTGTTTTTGAGCTCCGGATTTATCATTAAAATTGTCTCGCTTCATTATTTGATGGTTTTGGACTGGTTGGGATTGGGAGTAGTCGATGCGATGGTGGAACACATGTATGTGCTTGTGCCTTTGCCTGCAAATGATCACTGGAACGCATGCGTGCATGCAGGCGGCGCGTGCGGGTACGGCGCCAACGACATCCAATCGCTCTACTCGACGCGCACGGCGGCGCTGAGCACGCCGCTGTTCGCGAGCGGCGCCGGGTGCGGGCAGTGCTACGAGCTACGGTGCGTCAACTCCCGGTGGTGCAACCCGGGCTCGCCGTCCGTCGTGGTCACCGGCACCAACCTCTGCCCACCCAACTGGTACCTGGCCAGCGACAACGGCGGGTGGTGCAACCCGCCGCGGCAGCACTTCGACATGGCGCCGCCGTCGTTCCTGATCCTGGCGCAGCGGGTGGCGGGCATCGTCCCCGTGCAGTTCCGCCGCGTGCCGTGCCAGCGCTCCGGCGGGATCAGGTTCACCGTGCGGGGAAACTACTGGTGGCTCCAGCTCTACGTCATGAACGTCGCCGGCAGCGGCGATATCGGCGATCTGGCCGTCAAGAGGGCCGGCGAGCCGGACTGTAGCTACGTGCCGGCGTCGCACAACTGGGGCATCACGCATCAGGTGTTCGCCGCGCTCGGCAACGACAAGGGCCTCGTCGTCAGGATCACCAGCTACAGCTCGCCGCAGAAGACCATCGTCGTCGACGATGCCATCCCCGCCGGCTGGTGCACTGGACTCTCCTACCAAGGAACCAACAACTTCTATTGATTTTTACTCCATATATATTCATTCCTTCTTATTCAAGAGTATCATCATAGATCAATCGTCGATATGCATGCATGATGCTTACATTAATTTCAGTTGTTTTTATTTTGGTTTTATAGGTAATTGGTCTTATTCAGTTTAAATTGAGTATGCGTTTTTTTTTTGTTCTTGTTTTTGTAAAAAGAAAAATCATTTGCCTTGACCAATGTACTTTATTATGAATACATGATATAAACATATCCCTGAAATGTGTTTGTTTTCTGATAGCGTTGCACCTGAACAGAGCATGCCATCGCAATTGTTTTTTGAACTGTAGAGCAGCAAATCTATATCTGTACAACATAAAAAAGAACAAAAGTAAGACTTTTGATTTGGTGCGACTTTCACCTGACTCTACTCACCCCGTCCCGTGCGATCCTGGCATCACGCTCGCATGCCTCGCTCCCTCTTTCCATATGCCTGGCTACCATGCAAACGTGCATGCAATCAACAAGGAGTCATCACTCTTTCCTTGCCTCGCTATCACACACGCATGCAATCAGTTAAGGTAACCAAAATCGTGCATGCATTCAAGAAGGAAACTACACTCACCAATCGTGCATGCCATCAGAGGACCAATCACCGGAGGATTACATCACATTAATATGACAGGAAACTTTGTAGTGAGAGCTATATTATATCAATCAATAACTGACACATACTCGGATTGGTAAATGCTTATTTTGCATCCTATTGTTGTGGAGGAAAAAAAAAAAAAAAAACTATGAGCAGCTTCCGCGCAGCACTGCCCGACTGTCATCATTGTTTCTTGATCGATGTTCCGTGGTCCTGATGTGCATTTTGAAACCCATCCTTCACTAAACCAACTTGATGTTTCCATGCAATGCAAACATAGGCCATGGATGCATGGACGACAGCCAAATAGTATTGTACGAGAGGAGCTTTGTATGAAGCCAAATCGTTGTGTTTTCGGGTGTCATATGCTCACTACTTCACTGGAGAGCTTGGAAGCGACCTCGCCTACGTGGACAGCGACCTCGGCGGCCAAGGAGAGGATGATGGTGCACATGGTAGAGGCCGGAATGATGATAAGTGCCGTGAGTAGACACTAATTGACGGGGATACTAAACACAACTAAACACCGTCTCTTTCCGAATGGATTAGCGAACACTTGTTTATTTTTTACTACTAAATCAATGCACACACAATTAATTGGTGAAGATTATAATAGTGATTACACAATCACCACGCTCCAAGTATTGTTATTTAACGGGCAACACACGTTTATACTTTTCTCGGTGTCATTTTTTTCCCATTGCAACGCACGGGCTTTCAATGAGATTGTGTGAGCTGCGATGTGCGTGGTTACTAGACTGTGTTAATTTTATAAACTGTATTTTTTTTTTATTAAATGTCATTTTTAACTTCAGTATTTAATTACATAGTATTGTTATCTTATTGTGTGATCAATGTTTTTAGTATAGAAGTTTAGTTATCCCGTAGCAATGCACGGGCGCACTACTAGTGTTAATTGTAAAATCAAAGTGTCTCCATGTTGCACAAGGCAAATCGGAGTTCGTGCCAAACGACAATTTACGACGTTTAAGATTTGATGACAATAAACTTCTACTCTTAACTTGTAATATAAAAAAAATGATTTAAAACATTTATTTATTTGTATATAGTTATATACGTCATTTATTTCATTCCCTCTTGCTAGCTAAACTGATAGCATGTGGGCAAGCCTATAAACACGATGTAGAATCATGTAAGAGAAAAGTAGAACTAGTTGGCAAAAATGTCTTGCCTTTTCCATTACAAAGCTTGAGATTATATATCCCTCCTAGAGTCCTAGTATAATTAACAACCTGAGGTAAATAAGTTAATTATAAGAGCAACTCCAGCACAGGCCCCTCAAATAAGCCCCTATTTTGTTAAGAGTGGCTAAATAATCAACTCCAACAGTTTAACATATAGATTTCTATTTTCCATGCCCTCCCAAATCTCACCGAGCCTAGCCTCCTATTCCGCCTTCCTCAACTGGTAATTATGGAACCTGGTTTAGAAGCTCCTGATAGAGATGCTCAGTAAAAAAAAGTAAAAATAAAATCGCATGCAGCCGTAAGTGAATCATTTTCAATTTTTCACCGTGCATAGCACAATAGCACATGCCTTTTCGCTCTGTTCAGTTATCTTTGGGATCAGAGATTCAGACTCCACCATCAGACGGTTTGTGAGCCAGGAGCTGAACGTCTACGTTCAGCCCATACTCAGTCGGGCCGGCCCCATAATCACTATTTCGAATCTGTTAGCCTGATGGGCTTCTTTATCAGCCTGTTCATCTGGGTCAAGGCCCATTGTGCACATGGCCATCCACTCGTGGTTTATATTACCAAAAAAAAAAACAATATGACAGCGTCATTTTTATTTCTTCCAGTTCCAGCTAAATCCAAACTAAAACCAACATGGAAAATTAGAAAATTCCGTGCATTATACGTGTTAAATAACATCACTTGTGCCTTTGGTAACGTTGAAATGCAAATAGATTAGAATTAGTCAAAAAAAAAAATTTGATGTATCATATATATACATGCACCTGCACTGTACATAGTTGGCATCTATACATATTTTACTTCATGATGTAAAATATATATATTTTTTACTGGAATCAGATGAAATAATGGCATGTTGTTCTTCCTCGATCCTGTGTGTGTTCAACGGTGGTGGCAGGTAGGGTGTGAATAATTAATCGTAGTTCTTGTAAAGTTGACAGAGCTTGAGTAAACAACCAGTTTTGACAGGAGTACAGCTTACTGCTGCACCATGCATATTGCATGAGAGTATGTATGGAAAGAAGACTATCGCAGCAACTTGTGGCGAATGAAAGAATTTCCTGAATTTTAATGGTTATCTATGACTGTCAGCCACTCAGGGAGCACGCCCGCCTGGCCAACCTTTTTTAACAAAATACTACTAAAACCAAGGGTTGTTCTATCTTGAACTCCGAATCTCCGTCTGATCTTTATAAATGTGGAAATAACAAAGCCCAGATATATAGAAGTAGAATCATGTATTGCTGCTGCTGCTTTGTTCCTTCCCCCTTTTGCAGCATTTTGCTTGATCTTTCGTCAAGTTCAGAATCGAATGGAAAATGAGTCTGAATTGAGCCGATTCTTGTAATTCCATTTTGGAAAAGGCAATGCAAGTGATAGGAGCAGGTAACTGCATCTGCAACATTGGGCTATGCGTGCTTTTTTTCTCGGCGTCTAGGGTTTCCCTAGGCGACTCGAGGTGTGTCGGTGGCGATTCTCGATCATCGTTCTTCCTCCCTTCTCCACCCCAATTTAGATTTCCCTGGTCTCGCTCCCACTTTCGGGGATCGATTGATCATCCATCCACCATCACCCCTTTGGCTGAGTCTTTCTTGGTCGAGGGAAACCCAAAACCCTAGGTTTTGCTAGCCTCATGTTCACCCGGTGTCCACCGGTTTCAAGATCGCCATCTTCTGCGAAGGTGGGTGAGGTGAGGGTTGTGGCGGCGCGATGGAAAGGTTGAGGATGGAGGGTGTGGCGAACTTGTTGGAGAATCTGCAGCTTTCTTCGGTGGAAAAGAAGAAGATCAAGATCGGACGGCGGGGTTCGGGCCGTCGGGCGCGAGCCGCCCGCCAAGGTCAGTGGCGAAGTTGCAGTGAGAAGAATGCGTGGAGATGTCATCCGGCCAGCCCGTCGGTGGATCTGGTGCCCCGCCAAGGGGATCTCGTGTGACGACAAGGGAGACAATGTCTTTGTGATCACTTTCCACCAGGAGTCGGGTCTCGTGGATGGCGCTGGATGAAGGACCATGGACAATTGCAAAAGAGTTCTTGTCGTTCTCGAATTTGATGCGGCAAAATCGTTTGGAGGATTTTGATTTTTTCCATGTTTCCGATCTGGATGCGTGTGGAGAGGCTTCCCTTTGGTATGATGAATCGATTCGACGGCAGACAGCGATTGGGGATGAGGTTGGGGAGTTCATGGAAGGGATGTTGGTGATGACGACCTAGCGGCCGGGCGTGCCTTGGCGGATCAAGGTCGCCGATATGCGTAAGCCGCCGAGGAGGGGAATCATGGCTGATTTGGGGAGGACAAGGAGGACCGCTGGTGTCCGATCACGTATGAGCGTTGCAGATTACGCTACACTTGCGGCGAGTCGGGCACGTTGATCGCACTTGCTCAGAAGTTGGGGAAGGATGAGCGGGCGCCGTTCGCAAGGAGTTGAGATACTTTCCGCCTCGCAAGCCCCGAGGCGTCTTCAAGCGTGCCAGGAGGTAGGGGGAGGTGGACTTGATAGGAGTGGGGGGTCGGGATCGTGGCGGTCGAACCGCTCGAACTCGTCGAGGAGAAGACGGTGATCGATGCTCCATCATGGCGTAAGGAGGCTGCGCCGCGCAGCGAAAACCAACGTGGGGAGCAGCAAAGGTTGCCGAACAGAGGCCACCAACGTTGAAGAAGGCAAGTGATGCTAGAGAAGCGTACCGGTAGTGCCAAATCGTGCCGTCGGAAAGAGGAGGAGGCAAGAAGCGGGGACAGAGAAGTTGGGGAAGGGAAGCGACACTGGAATGAGCAGCTGCCATGCACAAAGATGCAATCTAGGAGGGTCAAAGGAGGAACCGGAAGGAGGAAAGAAGGGCCGGGGAGGAAAATATAGGAGGATTCAACGGGTGGGAAAGAGGGGCGATGGCCGCAAGTGGGCGGCCGATGTAGCCGGGGGCCGTGGAGGCTAAAAAACGCAAGGCGCGGGGCTGACGACATGGAGGCTCGACGACGGAGCGGCAATAAGAAGGTGAAGCAAGGCGGGCCGGGGAGGAAGTGCCAGAAACTTTGAAGCGGGGCTGCCGATTCAGCCTGCGAGCCGCAATGAAGATCATCGCGTGAACCTGCCGCTGGCTTTGAGAACGGCGCGGCGGTTCGTGGCCTTCGGGACGCCCGAAGGAGGAAGACCCGACATTCTGTTCTTGTCCGAAACCAAAATGGATGAGAGCAGGATAAAAGGATTGAGGTGGAAACTTGGGCTTGCGAACATGATCGTGAAAGATTGCTCAAAGACTCATGGTGGAGGCTTAGCGATCTTCTGGAGGAGAGGGATCAATCTACATGTGCAAAGCATTTCACGCCTGTACATTGATTCCGAAGTGACGGAGGATGACGGCTTCGTTTGGAGGCTGACTGGCTTCTATGGGGAACCGGAGGAAAAAGATTTGTCGTGGAAGGCGTTGAGAGTGTTGAACGCTTCACGGCAGAGACCTTGGCTTTGCTTGGGGGATTTCAATGAAATTCTCCTGAGTTGTGAGAAGGAAGGTGGGCCGCAACGGAGCCAGAGTTGCATGGACCGGTTCCGTGAAGCTCTGGAGGATTGTGACTTGGCGGACCTGGGGTATGAAGGGGACCCGTTCACGTGGCGAAACAATAATCATACAAGTGCCCTGTACATTCGGGAGCGCTTGGACAGGGCGGTTGCGAATAAAGATTGGACTGCACGGTTTCCTCTGTACCATATCATAAATGGGGAACCGAGGCACTCTGATCATCGTCCCGTCATTGTGAACACTAATCCCATTCGTCTTTGCGGTGGAGACGCGTGGACCTGCAGCCTTCCGCTTGAAAATAGTTGGGTGGATGAAGAGGAATGTGGAGTCATTGTGGAGAATGCCCGAAGGCGGCAAGGGAGGCAAGGGGGCGGGATGTCGGGAGTGCCCTGCAATGTGTTGCTAGTGAGTTAGGTGATTGGGGGAAAAATGTCTTAGGGGGCTTGGAGAAAAGTATAAAAAGAACGAGAAGATCTCTAGAGGAGTGTAGGAGGAGGGTGGTTTCTGCGGAGTCGGTGAGGAGAGAGGAGTTGTTAAAATTCAAACTGAAAAAATTAGAGGAGAAGAAAAATTTGTACTGGAGGCAGCGAGCAAAAGTTCATTGGTTGGAGAAAGGAGATCGAATACAAGATTCTTCCACAATTATACCTCTATGAGGCGCAAAAGTCGGATTAGTAAAATAGTTAAGGAGGATGGGGCAGTAGTCGAAGAAGAGAGGGAGGTTAGGGATGAGATTTCTAACTTTTATAAAAATTTATTTGCAGCCACCTCAGGGTCTCGCATGGATGAGCTTTTGGAGAAAATTCAGTCCAAGGTGACTCCGGCGATGAATGAAGCCCTGACGCGCCCCTTTACTGCTGAGGAGGTGAAGGTCGGGCTCGATAGTATTGGTGATATGAAGGCTCCGGGGGCAGACGGTATGACATCCCTGTTCTACAAGAAGTATTGGGAGATCGTCGGAGAGGATGTCACAAAAGAGGTGCTGCATTTTCTGAATGGTGGTATGCTTTCTCCTGACTGGAACAAAACTGTTATTGTGCTTATTCCTAAAGTGCCTCGACCTGAAAGATTAAAAGATTTGCGACCGATCAGCTTATGCAATGTTGTGTATAAAGTTGCCTCCAAAGCTCTTGCTGCTCGACTGAAGCTGATCCTGCCGGAGATCATTTCAGAGAATCAAAGTGCATTCATCCCAGGCCGTTTGATTACAGACAACGTCCTTGTTGCCTATGAGTTGACACATTTTTTGCAGAATAAGAGAAGTGGGAAGGATAGTTATGCAGCCCTAAAACTTGATATGAGTAAAGCCTATGATAGGGTGGAGTGGTCATTTTTGCGGCGTATGATGGAAAAATTGGGCTTCCAAAGTAGTTGGGTTGAGTTGATCATGCAATGTGTAAGCACGGTATCATATAGAATTAAAGTTAATGGGGTTTTGACGGAAGAAATTGTTCCAACTAGAGGGTTGAGGCAAGGAGACCCTCTTTCTCCATACCTCTTTCTGATTTGTGCTGAAGGTTTCTCGGGTCTACTCAATGATGCCGAGCGCTGTGGTCAGATTGAGGGGGTAACTATATGTGCGAATGCACCGAGCATTACTCATTTATTGTTTGCAGATGATTCTTTGCTACTCCTAAAAGTTAATGATGGGAATGCAAATTATCTGCAACACATACTGCAGCTATATGAGGAGTGTTCGGGGCAGATGGTTAATATGGAGAAGTCATCGATATTGTTTAGCAAGAACTGTGATGCCGAGAGCAAGGCAGGGTTTATGTCAGCACTTAATCTTTCTCAGGAAGGGAAGAATGACAAATATCTGGGACTGCCGGTATATATGGGAAGATCAAGAAGTAAAATGTTTGCTTATCTGAAGGATAGAATTTGGAAACGGATCCAGGGATGGAAGGAAAAGTTGTTGTCCAAGGCGGGGAAGGAGACACTGATTAAAGCTATAGCACAAGCAATCCCCAGCTATGCCATGTCTTGCTTTGATCTGACTAAAGCTTTATGTGATGAAATCAGTGCTATGATATGTAGATTTTGGTGGGCTCAACAAGAAAATGAGAAAAAGGTTCACTGGATCTCTTGGCAAACAATGGCATGTAGAAAGGAGAAAAGGAGGGCTCAGGTACAGGGATTTGCACCTGTTTAATTTGGCTATGTTAGCTCGTCAAAGTTGGAGGTTTATCCAATACCCAAACTCTCTGTGTGCACAGTTGTTACGTGCAAAATACTGAGCCTGACGGCGATCTGTGGGCAGCTGTGGAGAAGCCTGGTATATCATACACCTGGCGCAGTTTGGTCAGGGGTTTAAGGGCCATGGAAAAAGGCATAATCTGGAGAGTTGGTGATGGTTCTCAGATTCGTATTTGGGAAGACCCTTGGGTTCCAGCCGGTGCTACTAGACGTCCAGTAAACTCCCCGAGGACACACGGTGGCAACAAAGGTTTCAGACCTCATTGATCCTGTGACTGGTACTTGGGATGTCGAGTTGGTGAAAGAGATTTTTGGGAAGAGGGATGTAACAAACATTTTAGCTATACCAGTACACTCTGATCGGGATGACTGTGTAGCGTGGCATTTTGACAAGAAGGGGATTTTTCTCGGTTAAGTCGGGCTTACCATGTTTTTGGAGGATGTTGATGAAAGTAAACGAGTCAAGCAGAAAGGTGTTTCATCGAGAGGTCAGAACAAAGAAGAATGCCTAATGTGGAAGAAGATTTGAAGCTGCCTGGTCCTCCGAAGCTAAAACATATCATATGGAGGATAGCACATAATAGCCTACCGATGAGGTGTAAAATAAAAAGCAAGGGCATTTTCCTTGATACGGTATGCCCGGTGTGTTGCAGGTATGATGAGGATGGAGGCCACTGTTTTTTAAAGTGTAAAGAAGTCCGCCGCATTTGGCGAGGAGTAGGCCTTGAGCAGTACAGACTGCTGTTGGTTGCACAATCGACGGCAACAGGCTTTGTGTCTGAAATACTGAAGCTGAAGAAAGATATCTGCATTTGCATATGTGTGCTGCTATGGAGGTGGTGGGAAGTGAGAAACAAAGTTAATGCCGGCGAGTTGATGCCCCCAGACCATACAACGATCAAGTCAGTGTTAAGTACCACCTGTGATATCCTGCATGAGGAGTACAGCATACAGCCGCGATCCCAAGGAAGTAAAATGCAGAACTGGTCTCCTCCATCAGATGAAATTGTGAAGATCAATATTGATGGAGGTTTCAGAGCGGAATCTAAGATTGGGACATGGGGCTTCATATTCAGAGATCATGATGGGTCAGCTATCCTAGCCGGCGCTGGTAATCTGGGTCCAGTCCATGATGCTTTCCTTGCTGAAACTATGGCCTGCAAGCAGGCAGTGGAAGCGGCGATGCACTTGGGTATTTCGAAAGCCATAATAGAAACTGACTCGAGTCTGTTGAAGGAGGCGCTGAACTCGCATCACATGATCATAGCGTGGGAGGTAATCTTATTCAAGAGATCAAGGAATTGTTAATAGATAGTTTTCATTCAGTATCGGTGGATCATATCCCGCGGACTTGTAATTCTTGTGCACATGAACTTGCACTTGTGGGGTGGAGTTGGGACCGGGTCAAGATCAGTTTTGGTCTGATCCCCTCCCTGAGTTTGTATCGTTTTATGTGCTCGCGACTTAGCTGAGCATCATTCAATCAATACAAGGCCCTAGAGCCGAGTGTGAGAATCAAAAAAGGTAACTGCATCTGCAGGTACGTAACTCCATATATAGCGACTTAATTCTTCTCAAAACAATGCAATGGAACCATGTGGAGGTGGTAGCAAGTTAGTCGGCCAATACAGGAAACCAACAATCCCCATAACCCAAGGCCGGCCGGGACGATGAAGAGCAGTTTTGGTTTTGGGCCAGAGAACCTGAACCTTGGCTTCAGATACACATGCTTGGATCAAATACAGTGCACTACGATGACAGTCATCAAGTACTTAACAACCTAATAACCTATTGCAAAATGAGTGGCGACTAGTCTTCAAAGGCAATAAGGGCCCTGCACCTAGATAGCTAGACAATCTCCTGGCCAACATGTCTTTTGTTTATTTTGCGATAAATAATTGGAGTGCAACCTGCAGGTAATTGGAATCCGGCCCTGAACGAACTTTGTTTGACTAATGATTTGACCAGGGGCAAATGGCGCTTAACTAGTAGGCTGACATAACTATCTTTCCAATGGTGACATCATGAACCAGGCTGGCTACTGGCATTTATTTATATTCTCATATAAGTATATTGCAACTGTACATGTGCCCATTTGTATTTGTTTGTTACTACTTCACTCCTCATCTTTCTTAAGACAGAAACATTGTTGTTTACTCCCTCCAGTTGTTGTAATAACAATGGCTGTTGTAGGAGGCCGACAAGCCCCCACCACACAGCACATACCCATTCATTTTTAATTTGCATTGTCCCTCACTTAAAATTATGCAGATGCAGATTGATAATAGTAAAAGCTAGTACCCTTTGCTGCGTTTTGAAACTTGCTGTCCTGTGGCATCAGTTTATGCATCATGAAAACTTTGACCGGTCACCATTCACTAGCAGCCAAGATCAACAACATAGATTTTAGTGATGTGGATATGTCTATCGATCTATAGGTAGTATGTTTATCACTAGAAAACTTTTCAAGTTTCAGACAAGCTGATGATGTGTCCATGTCAAAGCAGTTTAGTTCAGAAAGGTTTCATATTCAGCAGGGATAGAATTTATTTTTGCATATATTCATTAGACAGACTTTTATAGAGGTTGTTTGACTGTTCTTCAACATACCAATGCAATAATTGCTCTGTTGTTTAGGCTGGATCACAGCTTGCCGCTTGCTAAATACGCGCTTTGTCGATAAACCTCCTCACGTTCATGTTCTGTCGCTCACAATAATTGCAGTATATATAAGCCTAGGTAAGATGGAGAGTAATCTCCGACTTCTGATCCTCTACTTAAATCACCCACGGGGACACCCATCCACGTCGCCCCAATTAATTTGATTGGCTGGACGTTTTTGCAAAAAAGCCCTTACCTTTTGAACAAATCTCGCCGTGGTCCACAAAAGTTCCGCAAAACCGTAACTTTCGGTTTAACTTTTACCGTTTACCCCGATTATCCGACCTCCTACAATCCGAAGAAAAGGAAAATTCGATTCATGGTCATTTTTCATTTACCCGCCCGCTTATCTTTTGCAGAAACAGCCCCGCCTCTTCCCACCGAATATATACCCAGCCAGCCCTCTCGGCAAAAAAAAAAAAAAAAAAAAAACTCATGGCTCCCTCCCCATCGATCCTCTCCTCTCCCCGACATCGGGATGGGCCGAGCTTGGACGACGACAGGTACGCCCTCCTCCTCCGCCCCCTCCTCCTCCCAAATACTGCCTCCTCCCCCCCGGGCAGGCCTCCTCCCTCCCTTCGGCGTGGTTCTCGCTAATAACCCCAGGGGCCCGGCGGCCCAGGCCTAGGGTTTCACCTTTTTTTTGCCGGCAGTGGCTGCACCTCAGCTCGGCCGCCTTTTTCCTCCCCCCATCCTCCTCCGCGGTCTCCCTCGATGCTTCTTCGATGGGGAGCGGGCACTCTCCTATAGGCTGAAGGAGCAAGACCCAAGGTGACTCTTCCAATGATGTGTTATCTTTTATTTTTATTGTATGATTGATTTTGTAACAGTGATCGTGGTTCCTAGAGCAGTAAGTTTGCATTGATTTTTGGTGCCATCAACGATTTTTGATTTGATTTTGATTCGAGTGCCTTTTACAGCTACCCAGGTTAGCTTTGCTGGACATAGGAGACAGGAATTCTCAAAGTTCCTACCGAGGTAATAGAACATCATGAACTGCAGATAATCTAAAGAAAACTTTTGTACCAAATAGGTTACTTTGTGTATCCATTCCGATACTCTGGAATTCCAAAAGCCAAATACCTTGCATGCTCTGATTGCCTTTCTTACAATTTAGTTGCAAAAGAAAATGTTAATATGCTTCCTAAATTATTCTGTAATTTTAGACGCTCAATTTCATCTTTGATATGTCAAGATATAATTCCTTTCATGCCTAGATTTATTTATTTTCCATGGTTTTATGGTTCATATGGGCTTCAAAAATATGCATCTGAAATGTGGTTATTCATAATTTCAGCATCATACATTTGTACGGCGTCGACGGCGAGTGGCATGTTGGCTGTAGGTTTTTCCTCGGTATAGTTCATAGGACTCGAGCTGATGTTTTTTAATCTATTTTTACGATTTAACTTTTTAGTTAGAAAGTGATTATTGGTGCTAGGATGATTTTTGATAATACATATTTTTACAAAATATATGACACTGAGGTTATAGCTACGCAGTTTTTTTACTAACTTCAAAAGGACTGGACAGTCGACATGCTTGGTGCTTTTTTTACTACAGTGATTTAAAGGTCGGTGTATTTCAAAAATTAACATACCTCATCTCTTTTATACTAGATAGCCCTCCAAACAAAAATATAGCTAATAAGCTTAAATGTTTCTCATGCGAATGTTTCTTGGTTAAGGAGAAAATTAGGTAATTGCAGTAATGTGGTTCATAATTGCCACCCAAGTTAATTATCTGCCAACTTCAGTTTTGTTCAAGTATGATTTAGATTTTTTATAGCAGCAGCTCATCTAGGCATACAGCCCCGCTGAGCGAGCCTTCCCCAACTCCTGTCACCAAGCAAAAGCTTTTTGGCAGAGAGACCCGGACATCCAATATTTACATGGGAGATGACAAACTTCACAGATAATAGTTCAGGTACCTCCCATTCAGTCATCCCATCTTTCTGGGGTATGTAGTTAGTTTTATTGGACATGTCACAAGAACTGGTCTAATTACATACAAGCTTCATATTGACTTTGATTTACGGTGCCAATGATGATTATTGATTCCATCTAAGACCACTACAATAAGTAGCATCTTTTTTTCCTTTTTTTCATTGTAATGCGATGATGTTTCATGTATTGTGATAATATTATTATGTTTTGTAAGATAAAAACGAAACCAAGAGCAATGGTATTTAATTCCAAATTTTGACCTCGTAACATTGCTTTGTATGTGCAGCTTGGTCCTTCTAGATTTGACATGGCTTTGTTTTTAATATATAGTGAACTTCATTTATTTATGCGATCGTTTTTAGCACATTTCAGGTCAGCTTTAACCCGCTTATCTTGCATATCCATCCAGGTCCTATTTTATGCTTCTTTACAAAGCTAAAAACTGTTGTTTTTGTCCACTGAGTACTGAGGTTAGATCTTTTTACCTCCTCCTTTTTGTTCCTATTATTTGTGTAGTTGGTCACACTGCCTATTTCTATGGCTCCAAATATTTTGCTATACTCTATTTTCATGTACTGCCGCATACTCGAGGCGCTTGGTGCTTGGCGTAATTAACAATGGGTTGGTATGATATATTTCAAGCTTCAGAATAATGGGCTTAATTTTTTCAGAAAAACAAGAAGTTTGGGGTTAACAGATATATTTCGTGAATGATCCGATGCTTTGTTACAGCAAAAGCTTGCAAGCCCTTCCCGAGTTGGTTATGTTTGGTGCTTCTTTAATTTTTCATTTAACCGTTCACATTTGAAAGCATCTAAATTAATTATTTAAGGTCCATGGTTGAGGCTTGATTTTTCTGGCAGTGGTTATTCAGTTCATAATATGTCAATGTCGTGTTTCCTACAATTTCCTACTTGAACATGATCTAATGCATTTCTATTACACCGGTTTAATTTGCACTCATTGTGGTTGATTTTTCTTGATCCAGGTTAGTATGTTTCATGCCCTCCCCGCTTATAAAGCTAATGCTACTTCCCAAGGTTTGTCATGTTAAATTGTTTTGCTTCCATGTCATATGTAATTTTTTATTTCCAAACAATAAATTTTTATTAGCAATTTAGGAGCTGCACCTTTATTGCTTATATTGTATACAGAACAAAGAATACTTCTTTCTTGGTCTAATCCTGCCTCTAGGCATTAGAGGCAAAAAAAAAAAGTTTTTACTCAATACAAATCCTCGGGCGTAAGATCCTTGATACAAATTTGCGTAAAGGCCTATATATTTTCTTATGAAATTTCTGCTTTGATTTTTCTTTTGTAAATTGTGTCTCATTCCTCTTGCCTTTTTCCTTAACCCGAAAACCCATGCTTCTATCCAAGGAAGCATTTACATTTTTTTTTCTCGAAATCGTGCAGGAGAGCTTTATCATTATATTAAGAAAAGAAAATAGGGGTTATGAAACCCAAACAACACCAAATGCACCCAACACACCTCATAAGATACGTGACCGGCCTCTAGACAAGAACCCGACCCCTTGACCACTAGAAGGAGCGCAAACTCACCCATTGGCTGGTCTTCTAGAGCAATGAGTTGGGAAACCCTCGAACTCCCGCCGTGACTCAGAGGTGTAGTTCATCCAACCGCAAAAATCCTTATTATGACTAGGTTGAATCCCATCAAACACACATCCGTTACGAAGAAGCATTTACATCGATTGGAGCATCCTGGTGTTGCTAAATGATGTGCAACTGAAAGAAGTTATGATAAGTTCTGCACTTAGATGCATCGTGACAGTAGCTGACCCAATACGGTCCCGGGTTTTTCTAATAATACTAATAGAAACATGATTGAACTGTATATATTTTGTCATGTGCAACTAATAAGTAGTTTTGTCTCGTACAGATTGTTAGTAAAGTTCTGCAACGCTCTACCTTCATACTGGATTACCGAGAGAATTTAATTCAACTTTGATATGGCGCAATTGTGACAATTTTTTTAGTGTTGATCAAGAGGGACCGATGGTTATCTTGGTAACTGAGCTATGTAAAAATGAGTTTTTATTATTAAGCTAGAGGTAAAGCTGTAGCCCATCCCTTTAATCCACGGTTTTTATTATTAATGTCTCATACTATTGTAAGTCATGGATGCCCACAGCGTAACAATAGCCCGCTATAGTAGGTAATCGTGATTTTCTTACCCATTTGAGTGATTATTGGCAAAAAACTTAGATATGACCCCTCGTCATATATTTTTCAAACATAAGTTTACTCAACCAGTGTACTTTTGTATAATTTAGTTCTTAGGAGGAACAATCATTAGTTGATAATACAAATGTTGTTTTCTCTATCTAAAATATGTCATGTTTGCAATTCATAGTTACCACAAACCTTGGTTATTCTTTTATGTTGCTAATTTACTTTTTTGCTTCTCTCTCTTCAATGACTACTTTCACTATGGGTGCTTCTGATGCTAAATCATTTATACGTTGTGAAGGATCAAGCATACAGTCCTTTGAGATGATCTATGAAGGTTTAAAACATGCTTTCATGTTCTCGACGGCTGCCATCCTGGCCAACATCCGGTGGCCGCCATTTCACCTATTACTTAGAAACATCCCGGTTTTCTAACTTTCCTTACTTTGATCCCTGTGCTTGATTCCTATTACCTTTCCTTATTCCTTTTGTTTGTTTGCATGGATGTACTTGGTCCAAGTCCATGTTTGGGATGTTGTCTATACTGCATTTACACCATGTATCTATGATATATTGATATTGCCTCATCATCTTTTGTTTGGCCCCCTGTGAATTTCTATCGGTTTCCTAAATCAGGTCTGCGTTGAGGTTTGCGTCTACCTACATTTTCCTCAAAAAAACAAAGCTTGTTGCCGCACCACTTATTCAAAGAAAGAGCTTTTAGTTCTGTACTATGCGGCAAACACCGTTCCTGCATTTTGCTTGGAAGTTTTTCTCGATTCATGCCAAGACATGTGTGTGTACCTTATGCTACAATGCAGGAACATATCCTACAAAACAAAGCAGAAACAATAGACTTACTACAATCCAGTTTGAAATCATGTTCTTTTCTGGCTAGGCTGCTAAAATGGGAGTGATGTCCTTTTCCTTTTTCTATGCTCGCGTTGTAATTCAAAACAATCTATTTTAAGAAGTGAGAACTGATTGCTATCATTTATTTTTAAGAGGCTGATTTTTATTTCTCAATGTTTTAATGATTCTACAAGTTACATAGCCGTTTAAAACAAATATAATCTAATTATATCTCTACCTTATTCTACTCTTTTAGACAACAAAGTGTTTATCTATGATGGCTCAAAAGGTTATATCTCTTAGGTCTCATTTCTTATAGGAGATACGTAGATAGATAATGACGAGTTCATAAGAGATGCACATTATGAGAAAGGAAGAACCCAGGTTCTTAACCATTTCAAGTAATTTTCCTTTTTAGTCATTTTCATCCAAATGCCTAATCACCGCTTGATTATTGTTATTGTTCCCCGTGCTTTTTGGAAATGTTATGAAGTTAGTGCCTTCTTCCTGAAATTTTATGATGTTAATGTGTTACCTCGCGCTTTTGAAGATATGCCACAATTGGTATTGCTGATTTTGGTGCTTCTACTTGTGATTCGAGAATTTCAAATGGCAGCAGCATGCAATGCCTCGTGAATTATAAATCCATAGGTTTCCTGCATGCGAGGCAGTGTCAAATTAGCGTCATAATACAATCGGTACCAACTAATATGCTTCCAAAGATACTATATACTACTATACTAAGGAAGTTTCCTTTCCCGCACTTAATGTTATTTTTTCTTTTAGGATCAAGGAGTAGAGTGTAATTATATTACGCTCTCGCTGTCCACAAAACAATACTAGGAGTTTCCTGCTATAGTCGCGTTTGTGTGGTTCGATATTTTTGCATCTTAAGTACTAAATGCCTCCACTCTATTTTTTGGTACATTGCATTGTAAGTTTGTCTGTGCTTGTGCATCCTGGAGTATCATACTTAGTGGGTTAAAAATATCCTATGAAAGATGTCTTGTCCATTCATAAAAATAGACTATTTACTAAAACAAAAGAAAAGAGAGAGAAGGGATAGACTGTGGTGAGCCTTCCTTCAGAATAGAATATTGAAGATTACAAAAAGACTCAATGCAATGGCGTGCCCTATTATTTTACCCATTGTAGGTTGTGCTCAGGGGGTGAAAAGAGATCTCTTAGTGTTGTGCATATCTTTCGATGAAGCCTACGCGCAGTATTTATTTATCCAAAACTCAATGCAGGTGCTTCTCAAGACTATCAATTTTAATCGTGGATATCTTTTACAGCCTGTTCTGAAGCTAAGAGTGTTTTTCTAAGCAATTAAGTATATGTGTGTGAAAAACAGCCTTTGTGTCTACAAATAAGAGTATGGTTATCTTGTGAGACTTCGCCTGGTATATTAAATGAAGATGGTAGTGATGTTAAGTTTGCATTTGTATGTTCATGCCCTGCATACACATCTATTTTACTCCTTGCTAAAGATCTGGAACTCAAATATGTTGACCATTATTTACTACAAATATAGTTGTTCATGAAAGAAAAGACTTTATCGATTGTCTTGGAAGCTCAGTGTCTAGCCATACTGAATATCTTTTACTCATGTTTCTTGGCTTTTTTCTTAGGATACAAGATCACATCAACATGATATGGCCACCCACTTCCCTTGGTG
>JADLZK010004211.1:0-133858 GCA_015847255.1 Hyparrhenia diplandra | reverse complement strand
ATCGAAAAATCTCTCGTGGACCTACGCATCGAAAATAAGAAGGGGAACGACACGTAAAAGGTGCATAGGAAGTTAGGGTGGATAGGTTAGATGTTGGTAGGATCAATTACATTGCGCTCCCCAACCGCTAATATATGTTTCTAGATGTGACAATAGAGACTCGCCGGCGCTAATTTCAGCTCAACTCAAAAACAAAGAGAAGTTTCCAATCCCGCTATAGAATCGAAGCTAGACTTTTTTTCACGGGTTGTGAATCAAAATGCCTAACCCTAGAGAACCTAAATTTGAATAAGTGGACCATTAGAGAGTTTTTTTTCTAAGAATCACTTGTCATAGGCCCTCAAAGTAGCACTTGTTTAGGGCTGAAATCTTGGAATTCCATCGAAAAAAATCTCTCGTGGACCTACTGCATCAAATAAGAAGGGGAAACGACACGTAAAGGTGCATAGGAAGTTAGGGTGGATAGGTTAGATGTTGGTAGGATCAATTACATTGCGCTCCCCAACCGCTAATATATGTTTCTCGATGTGACAATAGAGACTCGCCGGCACTAATTTCAGCCGAACTCAAAAACAAAGAGAAGTTTCCAATCCTCGCTATAGAATCGAAGCTAGACTTTTTTTCGCGGTTGTGAATCAAAATGCCTAACCCTAGAGAACCTAAATTTGAATAAGTGGACCATTAGAGAGTTTTTTTTCTAAGAATCACTTGTCATAGGCCCTCAAAGTAGCACTTGTTTAGGGCTGAAATCTTGGAATTCCATCGAAAAATCTCCGTGGACCTACTGCATCGAAATAAGAAGGGGAACGACACATGAAAGGTGCATAGGAAGTTAGGGTGGATAGGTTAGATGTTGGTAGGATCAATTACATTGCGCTCCCCAACCGCTAATATATATTTCTCGATGTGACAATAGAGACTCAGCGGCGCTAATTTCAGCACGAACTCAAAAACAAAGAGAAGTTTCCAATCCCTGCTATAGAATCGAAGCTAGACTTTTTCACGGTTGTGAATCAAATGCCTAACCCTAGAGAACCTAAATTTGAATAAGTGGACCATTAGAGAGTTTTTTTCTAAGAATCACTTGTCATAGGCCTCAAAGTAGCACTTGTTTAGGGTGAAATCTTGGAATTCCATCGAAAAATCTCTCGTGGACCTACGTACTCGAAAATAAGAAGGGGAACGACACGAAAGGTGCATAGGAAGTTAGGGTGGATAGGTTAGATGTTGGTAGGATCAATTACATTGCGCTCCCCAACCGCTAATATATATTTCTCGATGTGACAATAGAGATCGCTGGGCGCTGATTTCAGCTGAACTCAAAACAAAGAGAAGTTTCCAATCCCGCTATAGAATCGAGCTAGACTTTTTCGCGGTTGTGAATCAAAATGCCTCACCCTAGAGAACCTAAATTTGAATAAGTGGACCATTAGAGAGTTTTTTTTCTAAGAATCACTTGTCATAGGCCCTCAAAGTAGCACTTGTTTAGGGCGAAATCTTGGAATTCCATCGAAAAATCTCTCGTGGACCTAATTCATCGAAATAAGAAGGGGAACGCATACGAAAGGTGCATAGGAAGTTAGGGTGGATAGGTTAGATGTTGGTAGGATCAATTACATTGCGCTCCCCAACCGTTAATATATGTTTCTAGATGTGACAATAGAGATCGCCGGGCGCCTAATTTCAGCACGAATCCTCAAAAGAAAGAGATGTGTTTCCAATCCCGCTATAGAATCGAGCCAGACTTTTCAAGGTTGTGAATGGAAAATGCCTCAACCCTAGAGAACCTAAATTTGAATTAGTGGGACCATTAGAGAGGTTTTCTAAGAATCACTTGTCATAGCCCCAAAGTAGCACTTGTTTAGGTGAAATCTTGGAATACCATCGAAAAATTCTAGTGGACCTACGTGAGACTGAAATAAGAGATGGAACGACACCTAAAGGTGCATAGGAAGTTAGGGTGATTGGTTATATGTTGGTAGGATCAATTACATTAAGTGCTCCCCCACCCATTAGTATATTTTCTCGATGTGACACAGAATCGGCCGGGCACCAATTTCATGCGGTCAACAAGAAAGAGAAGTTTCAATCCCGCTATAGAATGGAGCTAGACTTTTTTCGCTGTTGTGAATCAAATGCCTCACCCTAGAGAACCTAAATTTGAAGAAGTGGACCATTAGAGAGTTTTTAAGAATCACTTGTCATAGGCCTCAAAAGTAGCACTTGTTTAGGTGAAATCTTTGGAATACCATCAAAATTCTCCGTGGACCCACGCATCGAAAAATAAGAAGGGAATCCACACCTAAAGGTACATAGGAAGTTAGGGTGGATTGGTTATATGTTGGTAGGATCAATTACATTGCGCTCCCCAACCGTTTATATATGTTTCTAGATGTGACAATAGAGACTCCGGGCGCCAATTTCAGCCGAACTCAAAAAAACAAAGAGAAGTTTCCAATCCTGCTATAGAATCGAGCTAGACTTTTTCGTGTTGTGAATCAAAATGCCTCACCCTAGAGAACCTAAATTATGAATAAGTGGACCATTAGAGAGTTTTTCTAAGAATCACTTGTCATAGGCCTCAAAGTAGCACTTGTTTAGGGTGAAATCTTGGAATTCCATCAAAATCTCCGGTGGACCTACGTACTGAAATAAGAAGGGGAACGACAAGAAAGGTACATACATAGGAAGTTAGGTGGATAGGTTAGATGTTGGTAGGATCAATTATAATTGTGCTCCCAACCGTTGATATATGTTTCTAGATGTGACAATAGAGACCAGGCGCCACCTCCCTTCAGCGAACTCAAAACAAAGAGAAGTTTCCTAATCCGCTGCCTATTGAATCGAGCTAGACTTTTCACTGCCAGAATCAAATGCCTAACCCTAGAGAACCTAAATTTGAATAAGTGGACCATTAGAGAGTTTTCTTAAGAATCACTTGTCATAGGCCTCAAAGTAGCACTTGTTTAGGGTGAAATCTTGAATTCCATCGCAAAAATCTCTCGTGGGACTCTACGCATCGAAATAAGAAGGGGAAGACACCTAAAGGTGCATAGGAAGTTAGGGTGGATAGGTTAGATGTTGGTAGGATCAATTACATTGCGTTCCCCCCAACCATTAATATATATTTCTAGATGTGACAATAGAGACTGGCTGGCGCCAATTTCAGCGCTAACTCAAAAAGAAAGAGAAGTTTCCAATCCCGCTATAGAATCGAGCTAGACTTTTTCACGGGTTGTGAATCAAATGCCTCACCCTAGAGAACCTAAATTTGAATAAGTGGACCATTAGAGAGTTTTTCTAAGAATCACTTGTCATAGGCCTCAAAGTAGCACTTTTTAGGGCGAAATCTTGGAATTCCATCGAAAAATCTCTCGTGGACTCCACGAAAATAAGAAGGGGAACCACAAGAAAAGGTACATAGGAAGTTAGGGTGGATAGGTTAGATGTTGGTAGGATCAATTACATTGCGCCCCAACCATTAATATATATTTCAGATGTGACAATAGAGATCACCATTTACCCCCCACAACTCAAAACAAAGAGAAGTTTCCAATCCTCGCTATAGAATCGAGCTAGACTTTTTCACAAGGGCTGTGAATCAAATGCCTAACCCTAGAGAACCTAAATTTGAATAAGTGGACCATTAGAGAGTTTTTCTAAGAATCACTTGTCATAGGCCTCAAAGTAGCACTTGTTTAGGGCGAAATCTTGGAATACCATCAAAAATCTCTAGTGGACCTACGCATCAGAAATAAGAAGGGGAACGACACCTAAAGGTGCATAGGAAGTTAGGGTGGATAGGTTAGATGTTGGTAGGATCAATTACATTATGCTCCCCAACCGTTAATATATATTTCTAGATGTGACAATAGAGACCGCCGCGATTTTTCCAACTCAAAAGAAAGAGAAGTTTCCAATCCCGCTATAGAATCGAGCTAGACTTTTTCACGGTTAGAATCAAATGCCTAACCCTAGAGAACCTAAATTTTGAATAAGTGGACCATTAGAGAGTTTTTCTAAGAATCACTTGTCATAGGCCTCAAAGTAGCACTTGTTTAGGGTGAAATCTTGAATACCATCGAAAAATCTCCGGTGGACCTACGACTGAAAATAAGAAGGGGAACCATTATTTAAAGGTGCATAGGAAGTTAGGGTGGATTGGTTAGATGTTGGTAGGATCAATTACATTATGCTCCCCAACCGCTAATATATATTATTTCTAGATGTGACAATAGAGACTGACGGGCCGGCACCAATTTCAGCCGGCGAACTCAAAAAAAAAAAAAAAAAGAGAAGTTTCCAATCCCGCTATAGAATCAGCTAGACTTTTCACTTGTTGTGAATCAAATGCCTAACCCTAGAGAACCTAAATTTGAAGAAGTGGACCATTAGAGAGTTTTTCTAAGAATCACTTGTCATAGGCCCCAAAGTAGCACTTGTTTAGGGCGAAATCTTGGAATTCCATCGAAAATCTCCGTGGACCTACGCATCAAATAAGAAGGGGAACCACAAGAAAGGTACATAGGAAGTTAGGGGTGATAGGTTAGATGTTGGTAGGATCAATTACATTACGCTCCCCAACCGCTAATATATATTTCGATGTGACAATAGAGATCATCTGGGCGCCAATTTCAGCCACGAACTCAAAAAACAAAGAGAAGTTTCCAATCCTCGCTATAGAATCGAGCTAGACTTTTTCATGGTTGTGAATCAAATGCCTAACCCTAGAGAACCTAAATTTGAATAAGTGGACCATTAGAGAGTTTTTCTAAGAATCACTTGTCATAGGCCTCAAAGTAGCACTTGTTTAGGG
Organism: Hyparrhenia diplandra; assembly: GCA_015847255.1. Lineage (NCBI taxonomy): Eukaryota > Viridiplantae > Streptophyta > Magnoliopsida > Poales > Poaceae > Hyparrhenia > Hyparrhenia diplandra. The sequence continues at coordinate 129,042 of JADLZK010004211.1, read as the reverse complement.
TGAAATCTTGGAATTCCATCGAAAAATCTCCGTGGACCTACGCATCAAATAAGAAGGGGAACCATACCTAAAGGTGCATAGGAAGTTAGGGTGATAGGTTAGATGTTGGTAGGATCAATTACATTGCGCTCCCCAACCGCTGATATATACTTCTAGATGTGACAATAGAGATGGGCCGCCGATTTCACGCATTAACTCAAAAACAAAGAGAAGTTTCCAATCCTGCTATAGAATCGAGCTAGACTTTTTCACGGTTGTGAATCAAATGCCTCACCCTAGAGAACCTAAATTTGAATAAGTGGACCATTAGAGAGTTTTTTTCTAAGAATCACTTGTCATAGGCCCTCAAAGTAGCACTTGTTTAGGGTGAAATCTTGAATACCATCGAAAAATCTCCGGACCTAATAAATCGAAATAAGAAGGGGAACGACACCTAAAGGTGCATAGGAAGTTAGGTGGATAGGTTAGATGTTGGTAGGATCAATTACATTGCGCTCCCCAACCCATTAATATATATTTCTAGATGTGACAATAGAGACCGCTGGGCGCCGATTTCAGCTAACTCAAAAAAGAAAAGAGAAGTTTCCAATCCCAATATAGAATCGAAATAGACTTTTCACTGTTGTGAATCAAATGCCTAACCCTAGAGAACCTAAATTTGAATAAGTGGACCATTAGAGAGTTTTTCTAAGAATCACTTGTCATAGGCCCTCAAAGTAGCACTTGTTTAGGGCTGAAATCTTGGAATTCCATCGAAAATCTCTCGTGGACCTAACGCATCGAAATAAGAAGGGGAACCGACACGAAAAGGTACATAGGAAGTTAGGTGGATAGGTTAGATGTTGGTAGATCAATTACATTGCGTTCCACAACCGCTAATATATATTTCCTAGATGTGACAATAGAGACCGCCGGGCGCTTAATTTCAGCGAACTCAAAAGAAAGAGAAGTTTCCAATCCGCTATAGAATCGAAGCTAGACTTTTTCACGGGTTGTGAATCAAATGCCTAACCCTAGAGAACCTAAATTTGAATAAGTGGACCATTAGAGAGTTTTTCTAAGAATCACTTGTCATAGGCCCTCAAAGTAGCACTTGTTTAGGGTGAAATCTTGAATTCCATCGAAAATCTCCTCGTGGACCTACGCATCGAAATAAGAAGGGGAACCACAAGAAAGGTGCATATAGGAAGTTAGGGTGGATAGGTTAGATGTTGGTAGGATCAATTACATTGGCGCCTCCCAACCGCTAATATATATTTCGATGTGACAATAGAGATGCCGGCGCACCACTTCAGCGAACTCAAAACAAAGAGAAGTTTCCAATCCCGCTATAGAATCGAAGCCAGACTTTTCACGGTTGTGAATCAAATGCCTAACCCTAGAGAAACCTAAATTTGAATAAGTGGACCATTAGAGAGTTTTTCTAAGAATCACTTGTCATAGGCCTCAAAGTAGCACTTGTTTAGGGCGAAATCTTGAATACCATCAAAAATCTCTAGTGGACCTACGCATCAAATAAGAAGGGGAACTAACACCTAAAGGTACATAGGAAGTTAAAGTGGATTGGTTAGATGTTGGTAGGATCAATTACATATGCTTCCCCAACCATTAATATATGTTTCTAGATGTGACAATAGAGACCGGCCGGCGCCAATTTCAGCGAACTCAAAAACAAAAGAGAAGTTTCCAATCCCGCTATAGAATCGCTAGACTTTTTTCGGGTTAGAATCAAATGCCTCACCCTAGAGAACCTAAATTTGAAGATAGAAGTGGACCATTAGAGAGTTTTTCTAAGAATCACTTGTCATAGGCCTCAAAGTAGCACTTGTTTAGGTGAAATCTTGGAATTCCATCGAAAATCTTGCAATGGACCTACGCATCAAATAAGAAGGGGAACGACACGAAAAGGTACATAGGTATTTAGGGTGGATAGGTTAGATGTTGGTAGGATCAATTACATTGCGCTCCCAACCATTAATATATATTTCTAGATGTGACAATAGAGACCGCCGGCACCAATTTCACTCAAAAGAAAACAAAGAGAAAGTTTCCAATCCGCTATAGAATCGAAGCCAGACTTTTTCACGGTTGTGAATCAAAAATGCCTAACCCTAGAGAACCTAAATTTGAATAAGTGGACCATTAGAGAGTTTTTCTAAGAATCACTTGTCATAGGCCCCAAAGTAGCACTTGTTTAGGTGAAATCTTGGAATACCATTCAAAATCTCCGGGAATGCATCGAAATAAGAAGGGGGAACGAAATTAAAAGGTGCATAGGAAGTTAGGGGTGGATAGGTTAGATGTTGGTAGGATCAATTACATTACGCTCCACAACCGCTAATATATATTTTCTAGATGTGACAATAGAGACATCGGCGCTGATTTCAACACAAGAACTCAAAAAGAAAGAGAGAGTTTCCAATCCGCTATAGAATCGAGCAAGACTTTTTCGCGGGTTGTGAATCAAATGCCTCACCCTAGAGAACCTAAATTTGAATAAGTGGACCATTAGAGAGTTTTTCTAAGAATCACTTGTCATAGGCCTCAAAGTAGCACTTGTTTAGGGTGAAATCTTGGAATTCCATCGAAAAATCTCTCGTGGACCTACGTGACCGAAATAAGAAGGGGAACGACATTAAAAAGGTGCATAGGAAGTTAGGGTGGATAGGTTAGATGTTGGTAGGATCAATTACATTGCGCTCCCAAACCGCTAATATATGTTTCTAGATGTGACAATAGAGACGCCGGCACTAATTTCAATAACTCAAAACAAAGAGAAGTTTCCAATCCCGCTATAGAATCGAAGCTAGACTTTTTTGTGGTTGTGAATCAAAATGCCTAACCCTAGAGAACCTAAATTTGAATAAGTGGACCATTAGAGAGTTTTTCTAAGAATCACTTGTCATAGGCCCCAAAGTAGCACTTGTTTAGGGTGAAATCTTGGAATACCATCGAAAAATCTCCGGTGGACCTACGCATCGAAATAAGAAGGGAACGACAACGAAAGGTGCATAGGAAGTTAGGGTGGATAGGTTAGATTTTGGTAGGATCACTTACACTACGCTCCCACAACCGCTAATATATATTTCTAGATGTGACAATAGAGATGATTTCGCTGATTTCAGCGAACTCAAAAAAGAAAGAGAAGTTTCCAATCCGCTATAGAATCGAGCTAGACTTTTTTCTCGGTTGTGAATCAAATGCCTCCCCTAGAGAACCTAAATTTGAATAAGTGGACCATTAGAGAGTTTTTTTCTAAGAATCACTTGTCATAGGCCTCAAAGTAGCACTTGTTTAGGGTGAAATCTTGGAATTCCATCAAAATCTCTCGGACCTAATTATCGAAATAAGAAGGGGGACGCATAAGAAAGGTGCATAGGAAGTTAGGGTGGATAGGTTAGATGTTGGTAGGATCAATTACATTGGCGCTCCCCAACCGCTAATATATATTTTCTCGATGTGACAATAGAGACCGGCCGGGCGCTCAAATTTCAAAAACTCAAAAAACAAAGAGAAGTTTCCAATCCTCGCTATAGAATCGAAGCTAGACTTTTCGCGGTTTGAATCAAATGCCTAACCCTAGAGAACCTAAATTTGAAGAAGTGGACCATTAGAGAGTTTTTCTAAGAATCACTTGTCATAGGCCCCAAAGTAGCACTTGTTTAGAGTGAAATCTTGGAATTCCATCGAAAATCTCCGTGGACCTACATTACCAAATAAGAAGGGGAACGACACCTAAAGGTAATGTGAGGAAGTTAGGGTGGATAGGTTAGATGTTGGTAGGATCAATTACATTGCGTTCCCAACCGTTAATATATGTTTCGATGTGACAATAGAGATGCCGCTTACCATTTCAAATAACTCAAAAAACAAAAGAGAAGTTTCCAATCCTCGCTTATAGAATCGAAGCTAGACTTTTTCGCGGTTGTGAATCAAATGCCTAACCCTAGAGAACCTAAAATTTGAATAAGTGGACCATTAGAGAGTTTTTCTAAGAATCACTTGTCATAGGCCTCAAAGTAGCACTTGTTTAGGGCTTTAAATCTTGGAATTCCATCAAAAATCTCCGTGACCTACATACTGAAATAAGAAGGGGAACGATACCTAAAGGTGCATAGGAAGTTAGGTGGATAGGTTAGATGTTGGTAGGATCAATTACATCTACGCTTCCCAACCGCAATATATATTTATTTTCAGATGTGACAATAGAGACCGCTGGCACCAATTTCAGCAACTCAAAAAACAAAAAGAAGTTTCCAATCCCGCTATAGAATCGAAAGCCAGACTTTTTTGCGGTTGTGAATCAAATGCCTAACCCTAGAGAACCTAAATTTGAATAAGTGGACCATTAGAGAGTTTTTCTAAGAATCACTTGTCATAGGCTTCAAAGTAGCACTTGTTTAGAGTGAAATCTTGGAATTCCATTGAAAAATCTCCTCGTGTCCTACCTACGCATCAAACAAATAAGAAGGGGAACCATTACAAAGAAAGGTGCATAAGAAGTTAGGGGTGGATAGGTTAGATGTTGGTAGGATCAATTACATAGCGTTCCCAACCATTAATATATGTTTCTAGATGTGACAATAGAGATCATATATGGGCGCTAATTTCAGCGAACTCAAAACAAAGAGAAGTTTCCAAACCCGCTATAGAATCGAGCTAGACTTTTTTTCACGGTTGTGAATCAAAATGCCTAACCCTAGAGAACCTAAATTTGAATAAGTGGACCATTAGAGAGTTTTTCTAAGAATCACTTGTCATAGGCCTCAAAGTAGCACTTGTTTAGGGTGAAATCTTGGAATTCCATCGAAAATCTCTCGTGGACCTAATTACCGTAAATAAGAAGGGGAAATCCACAAGAAAAGGTGCATAGGGAAGTTAGGGTGGATAGGTTAGATGTTGGTAGGATCAATTACATTGCATTCCCCAACCGTTAATATATATTTCTAGATGTGACAATAGAGACCGCCGGCGCCGATTTCAACGCCAACTCAAAACAAAAAAAAGAGAAGTTTCCAATCCTCGCTATAGAATCGAGCCGTGACTTTTTTACATTGTGAATCAAATGCCTAACCCTAGAGAACCTAAATTTGAAGAAGTGGACCATTAGAGAGTTTTTCTAAGAATCACTTGTCATAGGCCCAAAAGTAGCACTTGTTTAGGGCAAAAATCTTGGAATTCCATTAAAAACCATCTACCGTGGACCTACGCACTGAAATAAGAAGGGGAACGACAAGAAAGGTACATAGGGAAGTTAGGGTGGATAGGTTAGATGTTGGTAGATCAATTACATTGCGCTCCCCAACCGTTAATATATGTTTTAGATGTGACAATAGAGACTGGCATGGCGCGACAAATAACTCAAAAACAAAGAGAAGTTTCCAATCCCGCTATAGAATCGAGCTAGACTTTTTTCTTTTCAAGCGGTTGTGAATCAAATGCCTAACCCTAGAGAACCTAAAATTTGAATAAGTGGACCATTAGAGAGTTTTTCTAAGAATCACTTGTCATAGGCCCCAAAGTAGCACTTGTTTTTAGAGTGAAATCTTGGAATTCCATCGAAAAATCTCCCGTGGACCTACGCACCGAAATAAGAAGGGGAACGACACCAAAGGTACATAGGAAGTTAGGTGGATAGGTTAGATGTTGGTAGGATCAATTACATTGCGTTCCACAACCGTTAATATATATATTTCGATGTGACAATAGAGACCGCTATGCACTAATTTCAGCCGAACAAAAACAAAGAGAAGTTTCCAATCCGCTATAGAATCGAAGCTAGACTTTTTGCGGTTGTGAATCAAATGCCTAACCCTAGAGAACCTAAATTTGAATAAGTGGACCATTAGAGAGTTTTTCTAAGAATCACTTGTCATAGGCCTCAAAGTAGCACTTGTTTAGGGTGAAATCTTGGAATTCCATCAAAAATCTTCGCGGTGGACCTTACGCATCAAATAAGAAGGGGAACCACAATAAAGGCATGCATAGGAAGTTAGGGTGGATAGGTTAGATGTTGGTAGGATCAATTACATTGCGCCCCCAACCGCTAATATATATTTCCTAGATGTGACAATAGAGACCGTTGGCGCCAATTTCAAATAACTCAAAACAAAGAGAGAAGTTTCCAATCCTCGCTATAGAATCGAAGCTAGACTTTTTCATGGTTGTGAATCAAATGCCTCACCCTAGAGAAACCTAAATTTGAAATAAGTGGACCATTAGAGAGTTTTTCTAAGAATCACTTGTCATAGGCCCCAAAGTAGCACTTGTTTAGAGGAAATCTTGGAATTCCATTGAAAATCTCCGTGGACCTACGCACCGAAAACAAGAAGGGGAACCACAATACCTAAAGGTACATAGGGAAGTTAGGGTGGATAGGTTAGATGTTGGTAGGATCAATTACATTGGCGTTCCCAACCATTAATATATATTTCGATGTGACAATAGATCAATAGAGCCGGCGCGGGGCCAAACCCAAAAAAACAAAAAGAGAAGTTTCCAATCCTCGCTATAGAATCGAGCTAGACTTTTCGCGGTTGTGAATCAAATGCCTAACCCTAGAGAACCTAAATTTGAATAAGTGGACCATTAGAGAGTTTTTCTAAGAATCACTTGTCATAGGCCCCAAAGTAGCACTTGTTTAGGGAAAATCTTGAATACCATCGAAAAATCTCTCGGTGGACCTACCGATCGAAATAAGAAGGGGGAACCACACGAAAGGTGCATAGGAAGTTAGGGTGGATAGGTTAGATGTTGGTAGGATCAATTACATTGCGCTCCCCAACCATTAATATATATTTCTCGATGTGACAATAGAGATCGCGGGCGCTGATTTCCAAATATAACAAAAAAAAAAGAGAAGTTTCCAATCCCGCTATAGAATCGAAGCTAGACTTTTTTTCGGCGGTTGTGAATCAAATGCCTCACCCTAGAGAACCTAAATTTGAAGAAGTGGACCATTAGAGAGTTTTTCTAAGAATCACTTGTCATAGGCCCTCAAAGTAGCACTTGTTTAGAGTGAAATCTTGGAATTCCATCAAAATCTCCTCGTAGACCTACGTACATCAAATAAGAAGGGAACGACAACCTAAAGGTACATAGGAAGTTAGGGTGGATAGGTTAGATGTTGGTAGGATCAATTACATTGCGTTCCCCAACCGCTAATATATATTTTCTAGATGTGACAATAGAGATCGGCCGCGCCAATTTCAGCGCGAACTCAAAACAAAGAGAAGTTTCCAATCCCGCTATAGAATCGAGCTAGACTTTTCACGGTTGTGAATCAAATGCCTAACCCTAGAGAACCTAAATTTGAATAAGTGGACCATTAGAGAGTTTTTCTAAGAATCACTTGTCATAGGCCCCAAAGTAGCACTTGTTTTAGGGTGAAATCTTGGAATTCCATCAAAAATCTCTGGTGGACCTACGCACTGAAATAAGAAGGAAAACTACAAGAAAGGTACATAGGAAGTTAGGGGTGGATAGGTTAGATGTTGGTAGGATCAATTACATTGCGCTCCCCAACCGCTTTATATATGTTTCGATGTGACAATAGAGACTGTTTGCGCTAATTTCAAAACTCAAAACAACAAAGAGAAGTTTTCAATCCTCGCTATAGAATCGAGCTAGACTTTTTCGCGGTTGTGAATCAAAATGCCTAACCCTAGAGAACCTAAATTTGAATAAGTGGACCATTAGAGAGTTTTTCTAAGAATCACTTGTCATAGGCCTCAAAGTAGCACTTGTTTAGGGCTTAAATCTTGGAATTCCATTGAAAAATCTCTATGGACCTAATTATCAAATAAGAAGGGGAACGACAAGAAAGGTACATAGGAAGTTAGGGTGGATAGGTTAGATGTTGGTAGGATCAATTACATTGCGCCCCCAACCGTTAATATATGTTTCTAGATGTGACACAGAGATCGGCCGGCGCTAATTTCAAAAAACTCAAAACAAAGAGAAGTTTCCAACCTCGCTATAGAATCGAGCTAGACTTTTCACGGTTGTGAATCAAATGCCTAACCCTAGAGAACCTAAATTTGAATAAGTGGACCATTAGAGAGTTTTTCTAAGAATCACTTGTCATAGGCCCCAAAGTAGCACTTGTTTAGGGGAAATCTTGGAATTCCATCAAAAATCTCTCCGTGGACCTACATAATCGAAACAAGAAGGGGAAACGACATGAAAGGTACATAGGAAGTTAGGGTGATAGGTTAGATGTTGGTAGGATCAATTACATAATCGCGCCCCAAAACGTTAATATATGTTTCTAGATGTGACAATAGAGACTGGCGGCGCTAATTTCAACAAGAACTCAAAAAAAAAGAGAAGTTTCCAATCCCGCTATAGAATCGAGCTAGACTTTTTCACTGGTTGTGAATCAAATGCCTAACCCTAGAGAACCTAAATTTGAATAAGTGGACCATTAGAGAGTTTTTCTAAGAATCACTTGTCATAGGCCCCAAAGTAGCACTTGTTTAGGGTGAAATCTTGAATTCCATTAAAAATCTTGTGGACCTACGCATCTGAAATAAGAAGGAAAACCCACACGAAAAGGTACATAGGAAGTTAGGTGGATAGGTTAGATGTTGGTAGGATCAATTACATTGCGTTCCCCAACCCATTAATATATGTTTCTAGATGTGACAATAGAGATCGGCCGGCGCTTAATTTCAGCTCAACTCAAAAACAAAGAGAGAAGTTTCCAATCCCGCTATAGAATCGAGCTAGACTTTTTCGCTGGTGTGAATCAAATGCCTCACCCTAGAGAACCTAAATTTGAATAAGTGGACCATTAGAGAGTTTTTCTAAGAATCACTTGTCATAGGCCTCAAAGTAGCACTTGTTTAGAGTGAAATCTTGAATTCCATCGAAAATCTCCGTGTCGACCTACGCATCTCAAAACAAGAAGGGAACGACATACCTAAAGGTGCATAGGAAGTTAGGGTGGATAGGTTAGATGTTGGTAGGATCAATTACATTGCGCTCCCCAACCATTAATATATATTTCTAGATGTGACAATAGAGACCGGCCGGGCACTGATTTCAAAGCGAACTCAAAAGAAAGAGAAGTTTCCAATCCCGCTATAGAATCGAAGCTAGACTTTTTTGCGGGTTGTGAATCAAATGCCTAACCCTAGAGAACCTAAATTTGAATAAGTGGACCATTAGAGAGTTTTTCTAAGAATCACTTGTCATAGGCCCCAAAGTAGCACTTGTTTAGGGTGAAATCTTGGAATTCCATTGAAAAATCTCTCGTGGACCTAATTACTCGAAATAAGAAGGGAACCCATTAATTAAAAGGTGCATAGGAAGTTAGGGTGGATAGGTTAGATGTTGGTAGGATCAATTACATTGCGTCTCCCAACCGCTAATATATATTTTTCTAGATGTGACAATAGAGACTGGCTGGCTATAAATTTCAGCGCCTTTAACTCAAAAAGAAAGAGAAGTTTCCAATCCTATAGAATCGAGCTAGACTTTTCGCGGTTGTGAATCAAATGCCTCACCCTAGAGAACCTAAATTTGAATAAGTGGACCATTAGAGAGTTTTTCTAAGAATCACTTGTCATAGGCCTCAAAGTAGCACTTGTTTAGAGCTGAAATCTTTGAAATTCCATTGAAAAATCTCTCGTGGACCTACGCACCAAAACAAGAAGGGGAACCCATTTAAAGGTACATAGGAAGGTAGGGTGGATAGGTTAGATGTTGGTAGGATCAATTACATTGCGCTCCCCCAACCGTTAATATATGTTTCTAGATGTGACAATAGAGACCATATGGCGCTAATTTCAGCCAACTCAAAAACAAAGAGAAGTTTCCAATCCCGCTATAGAATCGAAATGCTAGACTTTTTCGCGGTTGTGAATCAAATGCCTAACCCTAGAGAACCTAAATTTGAATAAGTGGACCATTAGAGAGAGTTTTTCTAAGAATCACTTGTCATAGGCCTCAAAGTAGCACTTGTTTAGGGCTTAATCTTGGAATTCCATCGAAAATCTCCTCGTGGACCTACGCATCAAATAAGAAGGGGAAATCCATAAGAAAGGTACATAGGAAGTTAGGGGTGATAGGTTAGATGTTGGTAGGATCAATTACATTGCGCTCCCCAACCGTTAATATATATTTTTCGGATGTGACAATAGAGATCGGTTGGCGCTAATTTCAGCAACTCAAAACAAAGAGAAGTTTCCAATCCTCGCTATAGAATCGAAGCCAGACTTTTTTGGGTTGTGAATCAAATGCCTAACCCTAGAGAACCTAAATTTGAAGAAGTGGACCATTAGAGAGTTTTTCTAAGAATCACTTGTCATAGGCCCCAAAGTAGCACTTGTTTAGGTGAAATCTTGGAATTCCATCTAAAAATCTCCGTGGACCTAATTACGCATCAAACAAGAAGGGGAAACGACCTAAAGGTGCATAGGAAGTTAGGGGTGGATAGGTTAGATGTTGGTAGGATCAATTACATTACGCTCCCCAACCGCTAATATATGTTTCGATGTGACAATAGAGACCGCCGGGCACCAATTTCAAATAACTCAAAACAAAGAGAAGTTTCCAATCCTCGCTATAGAATCGAGCTAGACTTTTTCATGGTTGTGAATCAAAATGCCTAACCCTAGAGAACCTAAATTTGAATAAGTGGACCATTAGAGAGTTTTTCTAAGAATCACTTGTCATAGGCCTCAAAGTAGCACTTGTTTAGGGTGAAATCTTGAAATTCCATCGAAAATCTCCGGTGGACCTAATTATCAAATAAGAAGGGGAACGCATACCTAAAGGTAATAGGAAGTTAGGTGATAGGTTAGATGTTGGTAGGATCAATTACATTGCGCTCCCCAACCGTTAATATATATGTTTTAGATGTGACAATAGAGACCACAGGCGCTTAATTTCAAATTTAAACTCAAAAACAAAGAGAGAAGTTTCCAATCCCGCTTATAGAATCGAGCTAGACTTTTTCGGGTTGTGAATCAAATGCCTCACCCTAGAGAACCTAAATTTGAAGAAGTGGACCATTAGAGAGTTTTTCTAAGAATCACTTGTCATAGGCCCCAAAGTAGCACTTGTTTAGGAGAAATCTTGGAATTCCATCAAAAATCTCCTCGTGGACCTAATTATCTGAAATAAGAAGGAAACAACAAGAAAGGTGCATAGGAAGTTAGGGGTGGATAGGTTAGATGTTGGTAGGATCAATTACATTGCGCTCCCCCCAACCGCTAATATATGTTTCGATGTGACAATAGAGACTGCCGGGCACCAATTTCAGCCCAAACTCAAAACAAAGAGAAGTTTCCAACCTCGCTATAGAATCGAGCCAGACTTTTTTTCGCGGTGTGAATCAAATGCCTAACCCTAGAGAACCTAAATTTGAATAAGTGGACCATTAGAGAGTTTTTCTAAGAATCACTTGTCATAGGCCCTCAAAGTAGCACTTGTTTAGGGGAAATCTTGGAATTCCATTGAAAATCTCCGTGGACCTACATGCATCAAATAAGAAGGGAACGGCATACCTAAAGGTGCATAGGAAGTTAGGGGTGGATAGGTTAGATGTTGGTAGGATCAATTACATTTAAGCGCTCCCCAACCATTAATATATGTTTCTAGATGTGACAATAGAGATCAAGGCGCAATTTCAAATAACTCAAAACAAAGAGAAGTTTCCAATCCTCGCTATAGAATCGAGCTAGACTTTTTCGCGGTTGTGAATCAAATGCCTAACCCTAGAGAACCTAAATTTGAATAAGTGGACCATTAGAGAGTTTTTCTAAGAATCACTTGTCATAGGCCCTCAAAGTAGCACTTGTTTAGGTGAAATCTTGGAATTCCATCAAAATCTCGATGGACCTACGCATCGAAATAAGAAGGGAACCATTACCTAAAGGTGCATAGGAAGTTAGGGGTGATAGGTTAGATGTTGGTAGGATCAATTACATTGCGTTCCCCCAACCGTTAATATATATTTCTAGATGTGACAATAGAGATCATCAGCGCTGATTTCAGCGCGAACTCAAAAACAAAGAGAAGTTTCCAATCCCCGCTATAGAATCGAAAGCTAGACTTTTTTCAAGTGGTTGTGAATCAAATGCCTAACCCTAGAGAACCTAAATTTGAAGAAGTGGACCATTAGAGAGTTTTTTCTAAGAATCACTTGTCATAGGCCTCAAAGTAGCACTTGTTTAGGGTGAAATCTTGGAATTCCATCGAAAAATCTCCGTGGACCTACGCACCTAAATAAGAAGGGAACCACAAGAAAGGTGCATAGGAAGTTAGGGTGGATAGGTTAGATGTTGGTAGGATCAATTACAATTGCGCTCCCCAAACCGCTGATATATATATGTTTCGATGTGACAATAGAGACCGCTTGCACCAATTTCAGCGCCACTCAAAAAAACAAAGAGAAGTTTCCAATCCCCGCTATAGAATCGAAGCTAGACTTTTTCGCTTTGTGAATCAAATGCCTCACCCTAGAGAAACCTAAATTTGAATAAGTGGACCATTAGAGAGTTTTTCTAAGAATCACTTGTCATAGGCCTCAAAGTAGCACTTGTTTTGGGTGAAATCTTGGAATTCCATCAAAAATCTCCGTGGACCTACGTATTGAAATAAGAAGGGGAAAACGACATGAAAGGTGCATAGGAAGTTAGGGTGATAGGTTAGATGTTGGTAGGATCAATTACATTGCGCTCCCCAAACCATAATATATATATTTCTCGATGTGACAATAGAGATCGTGGATGATTTCAAAAACTCAAAAACAAAGAGAAGTTTCCAATCCCCGCTATAGAATCGAGCTAGACTTTTTTACGGGTTGTGAATCAAAATGCCTAACCCTAGAGAACCTAAATTTGAATAAGTGGACCATTAGAGAGTTTTTCTAAGAATCACTTGTCATAGGCCCCAAAGTAGCACTTGTTTAGGGGCTTAAATCTTGGAATTCCATCGAAAATCTCTCGGTGGACCTACGCATCGAAATAAGAAGGGGAACGACACAAAAGGTATATAGGAAGTTAGGGGTGGATAGGTTAGATGTTGGTAGGATCAATTACATTGAGTCCCCAACCCATTAATATATATTTCTAGATGTGACAATAGAGATCGGCCGGCGCTTGATTTCAAATATAACTCAAAAAAAAGAAGTTTCCAATAACCGCTATAGAATCGAAAGCTAGACTTTTTCATGGGTTGTGAATCAAATGCCTAACCCTAGAGAACCTAAATTTGAATAAGTGGACCATTAGAGAGTTTTTCTAAGAATCACTTGTCATAGGCCCCCAAAGTAGCACTTGTTTAGGGGTGAAATCTTTTTATACCATCAAAAATCTTTCGTGGACCTACGCATCTGAAATAAGAAGGGGAACGACAAGAAAGGTGCATAGGAAGTTAGGGTGGATAGGTTAGATGTTGGTAGGATCAATTACATTGCGCTCCCCAAATCAATTAATATATATTTCTAGATGTGACAATAGAGACCGCCGGCACTGATTTCAAATAACTCAAAAGAAAGAGAAGTTTCCAATCCCGCTATAGAATCGAAGCTAGACTTTTTTCGGTGGTTGTGAATCAAATGCCTAACCCTAGAGAACCTAAATTTGAAGAAGTGGACCATTAGAGAGTTTTTCTAAGAATCACTTGTCATAGGCCCCCAAAGTAGCACTTGTTTAGGGTGAAATCTTGAATTCCATCAAAAATCTCCTCGTGGACCTACGCATCAAATAAGAAGGGAACGACACCTAAAGGTGCATAGGAAGTTAGGGTGGATAGGTTAGATGTTGGTAGGATCAATTACACTGCGCCCCCAACCGCTAATATATATTTTTAGATGTGACAATAGAGACTACTGGCGCTTGATTTCAAATAACTCAAAAACAAAGAGAAGTTTCCAATCCCCGCTATAGAATCGAGCTAGACTTTTTTCGCGGGTTGTGAATCAAATGCCTAACCCTAGAGAACCTAAATTTGAAGAAGTGGACCATTAGAGAGTTTTTCTAAGAATCACTTGTCATAGGCCCCAAAGTAGCACTTGTTTAGGGTGAAATCTTGGAATTCCATCGAAAAATCTCTCGTGGACCTACGCACCAAAATAAGAAGGGGGAACGACAAGAAAGGTACATAGGAAGTTAGGGTGGATAGGTTAGATGTTGGTAGGATCAATTACATTGTGCTCCCCAACCGCTAATATATGTTTTTGGATGTGACAATAGAGACCGGCCGGCACCAATTTCAGCACGAACTCAAAACAAAGAGAAGTTTCCAATCCTCGCTATAGAATCGAAAGCCAGACTTTTTCGTGGTTGTGAATCAAAATGCCTAACCCTAGAGAACCTAAATTTGAATAAGTGGACCATTAGAGAGTTTTTCTAAGAATCACTTGTCATAGGCCTCAAAGTAGCACTTGTTTAGGTTGAAATCTTGAATTCCATCAAAATCTCCGTGGACCTACGTGCATTGAAATAAGAAGGGGGAAACGACACGAAAGGTGCATAGGAAGTTAGGGTGGATAGGTTAGATGTTGGTAGGATCAATTACATTGCGCTCCCCAACCGCTAATATATATTTATATGTGACAATAGAGACTAAACCTGATTTCAAAGCGAACTCAAAACAAAGAGAAGTTTCCAATCCCAGCTATAGAATCGAAGCTAGACTTTTTCTCAAAACGGGTTGTGAATCAAATGCCTCACCCTAGAGAACCTAAATTTGAAGAAGTGGACCATTAGAGAGTTTTTCTAAGAATCACTTGTCATAGGCCCTCAAAGTAGCACTTGTTTAGGGCGAAATCTTGGAATTCCATCGAAAATCTCTCGGACCTACCTAATTACTAAAATAAGAAGGGGAACAACAAGAAAGGTACATAGGAAGTTAGGGGTGGATAGGTTAGATGTTGGTAGGATCAATTACATTGCGCTCCCCAACCGCTGATATATGTTTCTAGATGTGACAATAGAGAATGTTGGGCGCTTAATTTCAAAGCACCTAACTCAAAAGAAAGAGAAGTTTCCAATCCGCTATAGAATCGAAGCTTGACTTTTTCACTCCGTTTGAATCAAATGCCTAACCCTAGAGAACCTAAATTTGAATAAGTGGACCATTAGAGAGTTTTTCTAAGAATCACTTGTCATAGGCCTCAAAGTAGCACTTGTTTAGGGCAAAATCTTGGAATTCCATCGAAAAATCTCCTCGTGGACCTACATACCCAAACAAGAAGGGGAAGGACACGAAAGGTACATAGGAAGTTAGGGGTGATAGGTTAGATGTTGGTAGGATCAATTACATTGCGCCCCCAACCATTAATATATGTTTCTAGATGTGACAATAGAGATCGGCCGGCGCTAATTTCAGCCAAACTCAAAACAAAGAGAAGTTTCCAATCCGCTATAGAATCGAGCTAGACTTTTTCACGGTTTGTGAATCAAATGCCTAACCCTAGAGAACCTAAATTTGAATAAGTGGACCATTAGAGAGTTTTTCTAAGAATCACTTGTCATAGGCCCCAAAGTAGCACTTGTTTAGGGTGAAATCTTGGAATACCATCAAAATCTCTCGTGGACCTACGCACTTGAAATAAGAAGGGGAACCACAACCTAAAGGTGCATGGGAAGTTAGGGTGGATAGGTTAGATGTTGGTAGGATCAATTACATTGCGCTCCCCAACCATTAATATATGTTTCTCGATGTGACAATAGAGATCGCCGCCGCACCAATTTCAGCGAACTCAAAACAAAAAAGAAGTTTCCAATCCCGCTATAGAATCGAAGCTAGACTTTTTGCGGTTGGTTGTGAATCAAATGCCTCACCCTAGAGAACCTAAATTTGAAGAAGTGGACCATTAGAGAGTTTTTCTAAGAATCACTTGTCATAGGCCTCAAAGTAGCACTTGTTTAGGGTGAAATCTTGGAATACCATCAAAAATCTCCGGTGGACCTAATACCGAAATAAGAAGGAACCACACAAGAAAGGTGCATAGGAAGTTAGGGTGGATAGGTTAGATGTTGGTAGGATCAATTACACTACGCTCCACAACCGCCAATATATATTTCCGATGTGACAAATAGAGACTATTTTGGGCGATTTTCGATTTCAAACTCAAAAAAAAGAGAAGTTTCCAATCCGCTATAGAATCGAGCTAGAACTTTTTTCGGTTGTGAATCAAATGCCTCACCCTAGAGAACCTAAATTTAAAGAAGTGGACCATTAGAGAGTTTTTCTAAGAATCACTTATCATAGGCCTCAAAGTAGCACTTGTTTAGGGTGAAATCTTGGAATACCATCAAAAATCTCGCGGTGGACCTACGTATTGAAATAAGAAGGGGAACGACACCTAAAGGGCATAGGAAGTTAGGGGTGGATAGGTTAGATGTTGGTAGGATCAATTACATTGCGCTGCCCAACCCATTAATATATGTTTTTCGATGTGACAATAGAGACTGCCGGCACCAATTTCAAATAACTCAAAACAAAGAGAAGTTTGCAATCCTACTATAGAATCGAGGAAGACTTTTTTTGCATGGTTGTGAATCAAATGCCTAACCCTAGAGAACCTAAATTTGAATAAGTGGACCATTAGAGAGTTTTTCTAAGAATCACTTGTCATAGGCCTCAAAGTAGCACTTGTTTAGGGCGAAATCTTGGAATTCCATCGAAAATCTCTGTGGACCTACGCATCGAAATAAGAAGGGGAACGACACCTAAAGGTGCATAGGAAGTTAGGGTGGATAGGTTAGATGTTGGTAGGATCAATTACATTGCGTTCCCCAACCATTAATATATATTTCTAGATGTGACAATAGAGACTGGCTGGCAGGCACTCATTTCAGCGAACTCAAAACAAAGAGAAGTTTCCAATCCGCTATAGAATCGAGCTAGACTTTTTTTCGGGTTGTGAATCAAATGCCTCACCCTAGAGAACCTAAATTTGAAGAAGTGGACCATTAGAGAGTTTTTCTAAGAATCACTTGTCATAGGCCTCAAAGTAGCACTTGTTTAGGGCGAAATCTTTTAATTCCATCAAAAATCTCTCGTGGACCTAATTACTGAAATAAGAAGGGGAACGACAAGAAAAGGTACATAGGAAGTTAGGGGTGGATAGGTTAGATGTTGGTAGGATCAATTACATTGCGTTCCCCCAACCATTAATATATATTTCTAGATGTGACAATAGAGATCTGGCCGGCGCTGATTTCAAGAACTCAAAAAAAAAAGAGAAGTTTCCAATCCGCTATAGAATCGAGCTAGACTTTTTCATGGTTGTGAATCAAATGCCTCACCCTAGAGAACCTAAATTTGAAGAAGTGGACCATTAGAGAGTTTTTCTAAGAATCACTTGTCATAGGCCTCCAAAGTAGCACTTGTTTAGGGCTGAAATCTTGGAATTCCATCGAAAATCTCTGGTGGACCTAATGCATTGAAATAAGAAGGGGAACGACACACGAAAGGTGCATAGGAAGTTAGGTGGATAGGTTAGATGTTGGTAGGATCAATTACATTGCGCCCCAACCGCTAATATATATTTCTAGGATGTGACAATAGAGACTCACCGGGCGCTGATTTCAAATAACTCAAAAGAAAGAGAAGTTTCCAATCCGCTATAGAATCGAAGCTAGAACTTTTCAAGGGTTGTGAATCAAATGCCTCACCCTAGAGAACCTAAATTTGAAGAAGTGGACCATTAGAGAGTTTTTCTAAGAATCACTTATCATAGGCCTCAAAGTAGCACTTGTTTAGGGTGAAATCATGGAATTCCATCGAAAATCTCGGTGGACCTACGATTGAAATAAGAAGGGGAACGACACGAAAGGTGCATAGGAAGTTAGGGTGGATAGGTTAGATGTTGGTAGGATCAATTACATTGCGCTCCCAACCGCTAATATATGTTTCGATGTGACAATAGAGACTGGCACCAATTTCAGCGAACTCAAAACAAAGAGAAGTTTTCCAATCCCGCTATAGAATCGAGCTAGACTTTTTTGTGGTTGTGAATCAAAATGCCTAACCCTAGAGAACCTAAATTTGAATAAGTGGACCATTAGAGAGTTTTTCTAAGAATCACTTGTCATAGGCCTCAAAGTAGCACTTGTTTAGGGGTGAAATCTTGGAATACCATCGAAAAATCTCTCTCGTGGACCCACGTACCGAAATAAGAAGGGGAACGACACGAAAGGTGCATAGGAAGTTAGGGTGGATAGGTTAGATGTTGGTAGGATCAATTACATTGCGTTCCCAACCGCTAATATATATTTCTAGATGTGACAATAGAGACTACGGCGCTGATTTCAGCAACTCAAAAACAAAAAGAGAAGTTTCCAATCCGGCTATAGAATCGAGCTAGAACTTTTCAAGGGTTGTGAATCAAATGCCTCACCCTAGAGAACCTAAATTTGAAGAAGTGGACCATTAGAGAGTTATTCTAAGAATGACTTATCATAGGCCTCAAAGTAGCACTTGTTTAGGGTGAAATCTTGGAATACCATCGAAAATCTCCGTGGACCTACGTATTGAAATAAGAAGGGGAACGACAAGAAAGGTGCATAGGAAGTTAGGGTGGATAGGTTAGATGTTGGTAGGATCAATTACATTGCGCCCCCCAACTATTAATATATGTTTCTAGATGTGACAATAGAGACTATCGGGCACCAATTTCAGCACGAACTCAAAACAAAGAGAAGTTTCCAATCCGCTATAGAATCGAAGCTAGACTTTTTTTTGGTTGTGAATCAAATGCCTAACCCTAGAGAACCTAAATTTGAATAAGTGGACCATTAGAGAGTTTTTCTAAGAATCACTTGTCATAGGCCTCAAAGTAGCACTTGTTTAGGTTGAAATCTTAGAATACCATCGAAAATCTCTAATGGACCTACGCATCGAAATAAGAAGGGGAAACGACACGAAAGGTGCATAGGAAGTTAGGGTGGATAGGTTAGATGTTGGTAGGATCAATTACATTGGCGTTCCCCAACCGCTAATATATATTTCGGATGTGACAATAGAGACTATCGGGCGCTGATTTCAGCGCGAACTCAAAAAAAAGAGAAGTTTCCAATCCGGCTATAGAATCGAGCTAGACTTTTTTTGCGGTTGTGAATCAAATGCCTCACCCTAGAGAACCTAAATTTGAAGAAGTGGACCATTAGAGAGTTTTTCTAAGAATCACTTGTCATAGGCCTCAAAGTAGCACTTGTTTAGGGTGAAATCTTGGAATTCCATCAAAAATCTCCTCGTGGACCTAATTATTGAAAATAAGAAGGGAACAACAAGAAAAAATGTACATAGGAAGTTAGGGTGGATAGGTTAGATGTTGGTAGGATCAATTACATTGCGTTCCCCAACCGCTTGATATATGTTTCTAGATGTGACAATAGAGACTCAGCTGCGCTAATTTCAGCCGAACTCAAAACAAAGAGAAGTTTCCAATCGCTATAGAATCAAGCTTGACTTTTTTTGATTTGTGAATCAAATGCCTAACCCTAGAGAACCTAAATTTGAATAAGTGGACCATTAGAGAGTTTTTCTAAGAATCACTTGTCATAGGCCTCAAAGTAGCACTTTGTTTAGAGTGAAATCTTGGAATTCATTGAAAAAATCTCTATGACCTACATACCCAAACAAGAAGGGGAACGACACGAAAGGTGCATAGGTTAGGGTGGGATAGGTTAGATGTTGGTAGGATCAATTACATTCGCCCCCCAACCGCTTAATATATGTTTCGGATGTGACAATAGAGACTGGCGGCGCTAATTTCAGCCACGAACTCAAAAACAAAGAGAAGTTTCCAATCCCGCTTAGAATCGAGCTAGACTTTTTCATGGTTGTGAATCAAATGCCTAACCCTAGAGAACCTAAATTTGAATAAGTGGACCATTAGAGAGTTTTTCTAAGAATCACTTGTCATAGGCCTCAAAGTAGCACTTGTTTAGGGTGAAATCTTGGAATACCATCGAAAATCTCCCGTGGACCTACGTACTGAAATAAGAAGGGGAAACGACACGAGGTGCATAGGAAGTTAGGGTGGATAGGTTAGATGTTGGTAGGATCAATTACATTGCGTTTCCCCCAACCGCAATATATGTTTTTCGGATGTGACAATAGAGATCAGCGGGCACCATTCGGTCAATAACTCAAAACAAAGAGAAGTTTCCAATCCACGCTATAGAATCGAGCTAGAAATTTTTCGGTTGTGAATCAAATGCCTAACCCTAGAGAACCTAAATTTGAATAAGTGGACCATTAGAGAGTTTTTCTAAGAATCACTTGTCATAGGCCTCAAAGTAGCACTTGTTTAGGGTGAAATTTTGGAATACCATCGAAAATCTCTCCCGTGGACCTAATGCATCGAGATAAGAAGGGGAACGACACGAAAGGTGCATAGGAAGTTAGGGTGGATAGGTTAGATGTTGGTAGGATCAATTACATACGGCGCTCCACAACCGCTAATATATATTTCGGATGTGACAATAGAGACTATCGGCGCTGATTTTCGAACTCAAAAGAAAGAGAAGTTTCCAATCCGCTATAGAATCGAAAAGCTAGAACTTTTCGCGGTTGTGAATCAAATGCCTCACCCTAGAGAACCTAAATTTGAAGAAGTGGACCATTAGAGAGTTTTTCTAAGAATCACTTATCATAGGCCTCAAAGTAGCACTTGTTTAGGGTGAAATCTTGGAATACCATCAAAAATCTCTAGTGGACCTACGCATTGAAATAAGAAGGGGAACGAATTACCTAAAAGGTGCATAGGAAGTTAGGGTGGATAGGTTAGATGTTGGTAGGATCAATTACATTGCGTTCCCCAACCGCTTAATATATGTTTCTAGATGTGACAATAGAGACCGGCGGGCACCAATTTCAGCCAACTCAAAACAAAGAGAAGTTTGCAATCCTACTATAGAATCGAAGTAGACTTTTTTCATGGTTGTGAATCAAATGCCTAACCCTAGAGAACCTAAATTTGAATAAGTGGACCATTAGAGAGTTTTTCTAAGAATCACTTGTCATAGGCCTCAAAGTAGCACTTGTTTAGGGCTGAAATCTTGGAATTCCATCGAAAAATCTCTCGTGGACCTACGTGCATCGAAATAAGAAGGGGAACGACACGAAAGGTGCATAGGAAGTTAGGGTGGATAGGTTAGATGTTGGTAGGATCAATTACATTGTGTTCCCCACCCATTAATACATATTTCTAGATGTGACAATAGAGACTCGGCGGCGCCTGATTTCAAAAAACTCAAAAAGAAAGAAAAGTTTCCAATCCGCTATAGAATCGAAGCTAGACTTTTTTTTTTTCGGTTGTGAATCAAATGCCTCACCCTAGAGAACCTAAATTTGAAGAAGTGGACCATTAGAGAGTTTTTCTAAGAATCACTTGTCATAGGCCTCAAAGTAGCACTTGTTTAGGGCTGAAATCTTTTAATTCCATCAAAATCTCCGTGGACCTAATTCATGAAATAAGAAGGGGAACGACAAGAAAGGTATATAGGAAGTTAGGGTGGATAGGTTAGATGTTGGTAGGATCAATTACATTGCGTTCCCCACCCATTAATATATATTTCTAGATGTGACAATAGAGACTAGCGGCACCACTTTTTCCAAACTCAAAAAAAAGAGAAGTTTCCAATCCTCGCTATAGAATCGAGCTAGACTTTTTTCATGGTTGTGAATCAAATGCCTCACCCTAGAGAACCTAAATTTGAAGAAGTGGACCATTAGAGAGTTTTTCTAAGAATCACTTGTCATAGGCCTCAAAAGTAGCACTTGTTTAGGGTGAAATCTTGGAATTCCATCGAAAATCTCTGGTGGACCTACGTCTTGAAATAAGAAGGGGAACGACACGAAAGGTGCATAGGAAGTTAGGTGGATAGGTTAGATGTTGGTAGGATCAATTACATTGCGTTTCCCCAACCGCTAATATATGTTTTTCGATGTGACAATAGAGATCATTAATTTAAAAGGCGGCACCAATTTCAAATAACTCAAAACAAAGAGAAGTTTCCAATCCCGCTATAGAATCGAGCTAGACTTTTTTTCAAGGTTGTGAATCAAATGCCTCACCCTAGAGAACCTAAATTTGAAGAAGTGGACCATTAGAGAGTTTTTCTAAGAATCACTTGTCATAGGCCTCAAAGTAGCACTTGTTTAGGGTGAAATCTTGAATACCATCGAAAATCTCTCGGTGGACCTACGTATCGAAATAAGAAGGGGAACCACACCTAAAGGTGCATAGGAAGTTAGGGTGGATAGGTTAGATGTTGGTAGGATCAATTACATTGCGCTCCACAACCGCTAATATATATTTTTCTATGTGACAATAGAGACTGCGGGCGCTGATTTCAGCGAACTCAAAAGAAAGAGAAGTTTCCAATCCGGCTATAGAATCGAAGCTAGAACTTTTCACGGTTGTGAATCAAATGCCTCACCCTAGAGAACCTAAATTTGAAGAAGTGGACCATTAGAGAGTTTTTCTAAGAATCACTTATCATAGGCCTCAAAGTAGCACATGTTTAGGGTGAAATCTTGGAATACCATCAAAAAATCTCCGGTGGACCTAATTATTGAAATAAGAAGGGGAACGACAAGAAAGGTGCATAGGAAGTTAGGGTGGATAGGTTAGATGTTGGTAGGATCAATTACATTGCGCGTTCCCCAACCGTTAATATATATTTCGGATGTGACAATAGAGACTCGGCGGCACCAATTTCAAATAAACTCAAAACAAAGAGAAGTTTGCAATCCTACTATAGAATCGAGGTAGACTTTTTCACCGGTTGTGAATCAAATGCCTAACCCTAGAGAACCTAAATTTGAATAAGTGGACCATTAGAGAGTTTTTCTAAGAATCACTTGTCATAGGCCTCAAAGTAGCACTTGTTTAGGGCGAAATCTTGCAATTCCATCGAAAATCTCTCGGTGGACCTAATTATCAAATAAGAAGGGGGCGACACGAAAAGGTGCATAGGAAGTTAGGGTGGATAGGTTAGATGTTGGTAGGATCAATTACATTGCGTCCCCACCCATTAATATATATTTCTAGATGTGACAATAGAGACTGGCGGGCGCTGATTTCAAATAAACTCAAAAGAAAGAGAAAGTTTCCAATCCGCTATAGAATCGAAGCTAGACTTTTTCGCGGTTGTGAATCAAATGCCTCACCCTAGAGAACCTAAATTTGAAGAAGTGGACCATTAGAGAGTTTTTCTAAGAATCACTTGTCATAGGCCTCAAAGTAGCGCTTGTTTAGGGCGAAATCTTTTAATTCCATCAAAAATCTCTGGTGGACCTAATTACTGAAATAACAAGGGGAACGACAAGAAAGGTACATAGGAAGTTAGGGTGGATAGGTTAGATGTTGGTAGGATCAATTACATTGCGTTCCCCCACCCATTAATATATATTTCTAGATGTGACAATAGAGACTATCTGGGCGCTGATTTCAAATAAACTCAAAAGAAAGAGAAGTTTCCAATCCGGCTATAGAATCGAGCTAGACTTTTTTCAAGGTTGTGAATCAAATGCCTCACCCTAGAGAACCTAAATTTGAAGAAGTGGACCATTAGAGAGTTTTTCTAAGAATCACTTGTCATAGGCCTCAAAGTAGCACTTGTTTAGGGCGAAATCTTGGAATTCCATCGAAAATCTCTCCGGGACCTACGTGCATCAAATAAGAAGGGGAACGACACGAAAGGTGCATAGGAAGTTAGGGTGGATAGGTTAGATGTTGGTAGGATCAATTACATTGCGTTCCACAACCGCTAATATATATTTCTAGATGTGACAATAGAGACTACCGGCGCAGATTTCAAAGAATAACTCAAAAGAAAGAGAGAAGTTTCCAATCCGGCTATAGAATCGAAGCTAGAACTTTTTTTTCGTTTGTGAATCAAATGCCTCACCCTAGAGGACCTAAATTTGAAGAAGTGGACCATTAGGGAGTTTTTCTAAGAATGACTTATCATAGGCCTCAAAGTAGCACTTGTTTAGGGTGAAATCTTGGAATACCATCGAAAATCTCTGGTGGACCTACGTATTGAAATAAGAAGGGGAACGACACGAAAGGTGCATCGGAAGTTAGGGTGGATAGGTTAGATGTTGGTAGGATCAATTACATTATGCTCCCAACTATTAATATATGTTTCTCGATGTGACAATAGAGACTGCGCCGCACCAATTTCAGCCAAGAACTCAAAACAAAGAGAAGTTTCCAATCCTCGCTATAGAATCGAGCTAGACTTTTTTGTGGTTGTGAATCAAATGCCTAACCCTAGAGAACCTAAATTTGAATAAGTGGACCATTAGAGAGTTTTTCTAAGAATCACTTGTCATAGGCCTCAAAGTAGCACTTGTTTAGGTTGAAATCTTGGAATACCATCGAAAAATCTGGTGGACCTACGTGCATCGATATAAGAAGGGAACGACCACAAAAGGTGCATAGGAAGTTAGGGTGGATAGGTTAGATGTTGGTAGGATCAATTACACTTGCGTTCCACAACCGCTAATATATATTTCTGGATGTGACAACAGAGACTCATCGGCGCTGATTTCAAATCGAACTCAAAAGAAACAAAAGTTTCCAATCCGCTATAGAATCGAGCTAGACTTTTTTTTAGTGGTTGTGAATCAAATGCCTCACCCTAGAGAACCCAAATTTGAAGAAGTGGACCATTAGAGAGTTTTTCTAAGAATCACTTGTCATAGGCCTCAAAGTAGCACTTGTTTAGGGTGAAATCTTGGAATACCATCGAAAATCTCTGGTGGACCTACGTATTGAAATAAGAAGGGGAACGACACGAAAGGTGCATCGGAAGTTAGGGTGGATAGGTTAGATGTTGGTAGGATCAATTACATTGCGTTCCCCAACTATTAATATATGTTTCTGGATGTGACAATAGAGACTGCTGGCACCAATTTCAGCGCGAACTCAAAACAAAGAGAAGTTTCCAATCCTGCTATAGAATCGAGCTAGACTTTTTTGTGGTTGTGAATCAAATGCCTAACCCTAGAGAACCTAAATTTGAATAAGTGGACCATTAGAGAGTTTTTCTAAGAATCACTTGTCATAGGCCTCAAAGTAGCACTTGTTTAGGTTGAAATCTTGGAATACCATCGAAAATCTGTGGTGGACCTACGTACTGAGATAAGAAGGGGAACGACACGAAAGGTGCATAGGAAGTTAGGGTGGATAGGTTAGATGTTGGTAGGATCAATTACACTGCGTTCCACAACCGCTAATATATATTTTTACGGATGTGACAATAGAGACTAATGCGCAAAACAAAGAGAAGTTTCCAACCGCTATAGAATCGAAGCTAGACTTTTTCATTTCAATCAAATGCCTAACTCAAAAGAAATTTGAAGAAGGACCATTAGAGAGTTTTTCTAAGAATCACTTGTCATAGGCCTCAAAGTAGCACTTGTTTACGGCGAAATCTTGGAATTCCATCAAAAATCTCTGGTGGACCTAATTACTGAAATAACAAGGGGAACAACAAGAAAGGTACATAGGAAGTTAGGGTGGATAGGTTAGATGTTGGTAGGATCAATTACATTGCGTTCCCCAACCGTTGATATATGTTTACTCGATGTGCCAATAGAGATCGCTGGCGCGCTAATTTCATCGCGAACTCAAAACAAAGAGAAGTTTCCAATCCGGCTTTAGAATCGAGCTAGACTTTTTCACGGTTGTGAATCAAATGCCTAACCCTAGAGAACCTAAATTTGAATAAGTGGACCATTAGGGAGTTATTCTAAGAATCACATATCATAGGCCTCAAAGTAGCACTTGTTTAGGGTGAAATCTTGGAATACCATCAAAAATCTCTCGGTGGACCTACGTATTGAAATAAGAAGGGAACGACACCTAAAGGTGCATAGGAAGTTAGGGTGGATAGGTTAGATGTTGGTGGGATCACATTACATTGCGTTGCCCAACCGTTAATATATGTTTCTGGATGTGACAATAGAGAATGCTGGCACCAATTTCAGCGCGAACTCAAAACAAAGAGAAGTTTCCAATCCTGCTATAGAATCGAGCTAGACTTTTTTGTGGTTGTGAATCAAATGCCTAACCCTAGAGAACCTAAATTTGAATAAGTGGACCATTAGAGAGTTTTTCTAAGAATCACTTGTCATTGGCCTCAAAGTAGCACTTGTTTAGGGTGAAATCTTGGAATTCCATCGAAAATCTCCGGTGGACCTAATTACCGAAATAAGAAGGGGAACGACAAGAAAGGTACATAGGAAGTTAGGTGGATAGGTTAGATGTTGCTAGGATCAATTACATTATGCTTCCCCAACTGTTAATATATGTTTTACGGATGTGACAATAGAGACTATGGCACTAATTTCAGCGCGAACTCAAAACAAAGAGAAGTTTCCAATCCTAAGTAGAATCGAGCTAGACTTTTTTCACGTTGTGAATCAAATGCCTAACCCTAGAGAACCTAAATTTGAATAAGTGGAGCATTAGAGAGTTTTTCTAAGAATCACTTGTCATAGGCCTCAAAGTAGCACTTGTTTAGGGCGAAATCTTGGAATTGCATCAAAAATCTCTAGTGGACCTACGTCATCGAAATAAGAAGGGGAAACGACACGAAAGGTTCATAGGAAGTTATGGTGGATAGGTTAGATGTTGGTAGGATCAATTACACAACGTTCCCTAACCGTTGATATATGTTTCTAGATGTGACAATAGAGATCGGCCGCGCCGATTTCAAGCCACGAACTCAAAACAAAAGAGAAGTTTTCAATCCGCTATAGAATCGAGCTAGACTTTTTCACGGTTGTGAATCAAATGCCTAACCCTAGAGAACCTAAATTTGAATAAGTGGACCATTAGAGAGTTTTTCTAAGAATCACTTGTCATAGGCCTCAAAGTAGCACTTGTTTAGGGTGAAATCTTTGAATACCATCGAAAATCTCTCGGTGGACCTACGCATCGAAATAAGAAGGGGAACGACACGAAAGGTGCATAGGAAGTTAGGGTGGATAGGTTAGATGTTGGTAGGATCAATTACATTGCGTTCCCCCAACCGTTAATATATGTTTCTTGATGTGACAATAGAGACCGGCGGCACCAATTTCAGCCGAACTCAAAACAAAGAGAAGTTTCCATCCCGCTATAGAATCGAGCTAGACTTTTTTGCGGTTGTGAATCAAATACCTAACCCTAGAGAACCTTAATTTGAATAAGTGGACCATTAGAGAGTTTTTCTAAGAGTCACTTGTCATAGGCCTCAAAGTAGCACTTGTTTAGGGCTTAAATCTTGGAATTCCATCAAAAATCTCTGGTGGACCTACGCATTGAAATAAGAAGGGGAAGGACACGAAAGGTGCATAGGAAGTTAGGGTGGATAGGTTAGATGTTGGTAGGATCAATTACATTGTGTTCCCCACCCATTAATATATATATTTCTAGATGTGACAATAGAGACCGAATCACTTGTCGGCGCTGATTTCAATACCAGTGAACTCAAAAAGAAACAAAAGTTTCCAATCCGGCTATAGAATCGAAGCTAGAACTTTTTTCGCGGTTGTGAATCAAATGCCTCACCCTAGAGAACCTAAATTTGAAGAAGTGGACCATTAGAGAGTTTTTCTAAGAATCACTTGTCATAGGCCTCAAAGTAGCACTTGTTTAGGGCGAAATCATGGAATTCCATCGAAAATCTCTCGTGGACCTAATTACGTAAATAAGATGGGGAACGACACGAAAAGGTGCATAGGAAGTTAGGGTGGATAGGTTAGATGTTGGTAGGATCAATTACTTTGCGTTCCCCAATCGTTAATATATGTTTCTAGATGTGACAATAGAGACTGTCGGGCGCTAATTTCTCAAAAAATCAAAACAAAGAGAAGTTTCCATTCTTGCTATAGAATCGAGCTAGACTTTTTTTGCTTTGTGAATCAAATGCCTAACCCTAGAGAACCTAAATTTCAATAAGTGGACCATTAGAGAGTTTTTCTAAGAATCACTTGTCATAGGCCTCAAAGTAGCACTTGTTTAGGGCGAAATCTTGGAATTCCATCGAAAATCTCCGTGGACCTAATTACTTGAAATAAGATGGGGAAACGACAAGAAAGGTGCATAGGAAGTTAGGTTGGATTGGTTAGATGTTAGTAGGATCAATTACATTACGTTTCCCAACCGTTAATATATGTTTCGGATGTGACAATAGAGACTGGCCGGGCGCTGATTTCAAATAAGTGAACTCAAAAAAAAAAGAAAGTTTCCAATCCGGCTATAGAATCGAGCTAGACTTTTTCCCCGGTTGTGAATCAAATGCCTCACCCTAGAGAACCTAAATTTGAATAAGTGGACCATTTGAGAGTTTTTCTAAGAATCACTTATCATAGGCCTCAAAGTAGCACTTGTTTTGGGTGAAATCTTGGAATACCATCAAAAATATCCGTGGACCTACGTCTTTGAAATAAGAAGGGGAACGACACCTAAAGGTTCATAGGAAGTTATGGTGGATAGGTTAGATGTTGGTAGGATCAATTACACCTGCGCTCCACAACCGCTAATATATATTTCGGATGTGACAACAGAGACTACGGCGCTGATTTCAAAAAAAACTCAAAAGAAAGAGAAGTTTCCAATCCGGCTATAGAATCGAGCTAGACTTTTTTTTTGGTTGTGAATCAAATGCCTAACCCTAGAGAACCTTAATTTGAATAAGTGGACCATTTGAGAGTTTTTCTAAGAATCACTTATCATAGGCCTCAAAGTAGCACTTGTTTAGGTGAAATCTTGGAATACCATCGAAAATCTCTAGTGGACCTACGTGCATCGAAATAAGAAGGGGAACGACACGAAAGGTGCATAGGAAGTTAGGGTGGATAGGTTAGATGTTGGTAGGATCAATTACATTGCGTTCCCCAACTGTTAATATATGTTTCTCGGATGTGACAATAGAGACCGCCGGCACTAATTTCAGTTTGAACTCAAAACAAAGAGAAGTTTCCAATCCTGCTATAGAATCGAGCTAGACTTTTTTTGCGGTTGTGAATCAAATCCCTAACCCTAGAGAACCTAAATTTGAATAAGTGGACCATTAGGGAGTTTTTTTCTAAGAATCACTTGTCATAGGCCTCAAAGTAGCACTTGTTTAGGGTGAAATCTTGGAATTCCATCAAAAATCTCTACCGGACCTAAATGCATCGAAATAAGAAGGGGAACGACACGAAAGGTGCATAGGAAGTTAGGTGGATAGGTTAGATGTTGGTAGGATCAATTACATTGCGTGCCCCACCCATTAATATATATTTCTAGATGTGACAATAGAGATCTGCCGGCGATTTCAAACTCAAAAAGAAAGAGAAGTTTCCAATCCGGCTATAGAATCGAAGCTAGAACTTTTCGCGGTTCTGAATCAAATGCCTCACCCTAGAGAACCTAAATTTGAAGAAGTGGACCATTAGAGAGTTTTTCTAAGAATCACTTGTCATAGGCCTCAAAGTAGCACTTGTTTAGGGGCGAAATCATGGAATTCCATCGAAAATCTCTCGTGGACCTAATTACAAAATAAGATGGGGAACGACACGAAAGGTGCATAGGAAGTTAGGGTGGATAGGTTAGATGTTGGTAGGATCAATTACTTTATGCGTTCCCCAATCGTTAATATATGTTTTAGGATGTGACAATAGAGACTGATGGCGCTAATTTCAAATCAAAATCAAAACAAAGAGAAGTTTCCATTCTTGCTATAGAATCGAGCTAGACTTTTTCGCGGTTGTGAATCAAATGCCTAACCCTAGAGAACCTAAATTTCAATAAGTGGACCATTAGAGAGTTTTTCTAAGAATCACTTGTCATAGACCTCAAAGTAGCACTTGTTTAGGGCGAAAATTTGGAATTCCATCAAAAATCTCTGTTGGACCTAATTACTGAAATAAGATGGGGAACGACAAGAAAGGTGCATAGGAAGTAAGGGTGGATAGGTTAGATGTTAGTAGGATCAATTACATTACGTTCCCCAACCGTTAATATATGTTTCCTCGATGTGACAATAGAGATCGGCCGGGCGCTGATTTCAGCCGAACTCAAAAGAAACAGAAGTTTCCAATCCGGCTATAGCATCGAGCTAGACTTTTTTTCCCGGTTGTGAATCAAATGCCTCACCCTAGAGAACCTAAATTTGAATAAGTCGACCATTTGAGAGTTTTTCTACGAATCACTTATCATAGGCCTCAAAGTAGCACTTGTTTAGGGTGAAATCTTGGAATACCATCGAAAATCTCTAGTGGACCTACGTACTGAAATAAGAAGGGGAACGACACGAAAGGTGCATAGGAAGTTAGGGTGGATAGGTTAGATGTTGGTAGGATCAATTACATTACGTTCCCCAACCGTTAATATATGTTTCGATGTGACAACAGAGACTGGCGGCACCAATTTCAGCCAAACTCAAAACAAAGAGAAGTTTCCAATCCTCGCTATAGAATCAAGCTAGACTTTTTTTTGCGGTTGTGAATCAAATCCCTAACCCTAGAGAACCTAAATTTGAATAAGTGGACCATTAGGGAGTTTTTCTAAGAATCACTTGTCATAGGGCCTCAAAGTAGCACTTGTTTAGGGCGAAATCTTGGAATTCCATCAAAAATCTCTACTGGACCTACGCATCGAAATAAGAAGGGGAACGACACCTAAAGGTGCATAGGAAGTTAGGGTGGATAGGTTAGATGTTGGTAGGATCAATTACATTGCGCTCCCCCACCAATTAATATATATTTCTAGATGTGACAATAGAGATCTTGCGGGCGCCGATTTCAGCGAACTCAAAAGAAAGAGAAGTTTCCAATCCGGCTATAGAATCGAGCTAGAACTTTTCGCGGTTGTGAATCAAATGCCTCACCCTAGAGAACCTAAATTTGAAGAAGTGGACCATTAGAGAGTTTTTCTAAGAATCACTTGTCATAGGCCTCAAAGTAGCACTTGTTTAGGGCGAAATCATGGAATTCCATCGAAAATCTCTCGGTGGACCTAATTACGAAATAAGATGGGGAACGACACGAAAGGTGCATAGGAAGTTAGGTGGATAGGTTAGATGTTGGTAGGATCAATTACTTTGCGCGCCCCCAATCGTTAATATATGTTTCGGATGTGACAATAGAGATCGCCGGGCGCTAATTTCAGCGAAATCAAAACAAAGAGAAGTTTCCATTCTTGCTATAGAATCGAGCTAGACTTTTTTTGCGGTTGTGAATCAAATGCCTAACCCTAGAGAACCTAAATTTCAATAAGTGGACCATTAGAGAGTTTTTCTAAGAATCACTTGTCATAGGCCTCAAAGTAGCACTTGTTTAGGACGAAATCTTGGAATTCCATCGAAAATCTCTGTTGGACCTAATTACTGAAATAAGTTGGGGAACGACAAGAAAGGTGCATAGGAAGTTAGGTTGGATTGGTTAGATGTTAGTAGGATCAATTACATTATGTTTCCCAACCGTTAATATATGTTTCGGATGTGACAATAGAGATCGCCGGGCGCTGATTTCAAATAAGAACTCGTATGAAACAGAAGTTTCCAATCCGCTATAGAATCGAGCTAGACTTTTTCGGTTGTTGTGAATCAAATGCCTCACCCTAGAGAACGTAAATTTGAATAAGTGGACCATTTGAGAGTTTTTCTAAGAATCACTTATCATAGGCCTCAAAGTAGCACTTGTTTTGGGTGAAATCTTGGAATACCATCAAAAAATATCCGTGGACCTACGTCTCGAAATAAGAAGGGGAACGACACGAAAGGTTCATAGGAAGTTATGGTGGATAGGTTAGATGTTGGTAGGATCAATTACACTGCGTTCCACAACCGCTAATATATATTTCGGATGTGACAACGAGAGACTAATGGGCGGTGATTTCAGCGAACTCAAAAGAAAAAGAGAAGTTTCCAATCCGGCTATAGAATCGAAGTTAGACTTTTTTGCGGTTGTGAATCAAATGCCTAACCCTAGAGAACCTTAATTTGAATAAGTCGAACATTTGAGAGTTTTTCTACGAATCACTTATCATAGGCCTCAAAGTAGCACTTGTTTAGGGTGAAATCTTGGAATACCATCGAAAATCTCTAGTGGACCTAATGCTCGAAATAAGAAGGGGAACGACACGAAAGGTGCATAGGAAGTTAGGGTGGATAGGTTAGATGTTGGTAGGATCAATTACATTGCGTTCCCCAACCGTTAATATATGTTTCTGGATGTGACAACAGAGACTGCTGGCACCAATTTCGCCAAAACTCAAAACAAAGAGAAGTTTCCAATCCAGCTATAGAATCGAGCTAGACTTTTTTGCGGTTGTGAATCAAATCCCTAACCCTAGAGAACCTAAATTTGAATAAGTGGACCATTAGGAAGTTTTTCTAAGAATCACTTGTCATAGGCCTCAAAGTAGCACTTGTTTAGGGCGAAATCTTGGAATTCCATCAAAAATCTCTACCGGACCTACGTCATCAAATAAGAAGGGGAACGACACGAAAAGGTGCATAGGAAGTTAGGGTGGATAGGTTAGATGTTGGTAGGATCAATTACATTATGCGTTCCCACCCCATTAATATATATTTCTAGATGTGACAATAGAGATCGGCGGCGCGCTTTATTTCAAATAGCGAACTCAAAAGAAAGAGAAGTTTCCAATCCGGCTATAGAATCGAGCTAGAACTTTTCAAGGGTTGTGAATCAAATGCCTCACCCTAGAGAACCTAAATTTGAAGAAGTGGACCATTAGAGAGTTTTTCTAAGAATCACTTGTCATAGGCCTCAAAGTAGCACTTGTTTAGGGCAAAATCATGGAATTCCATCGAAAATCTCTGGTGGACCGAATTACAGAAATAAGATGGGGAACGACACGAAAGGTGCATAGGAAGTTAGGGTGGATAGGTTAGATGTTGGTAGGATCAATTACATTGCGTTCCCCAACCGTTAATATATGTTTCGGATGTGACAATAGAGATCGGCCGGCACCAATTTCAGCAGAACTCAAAACAAAGAGAAGTTTCCAATCCTCGCTATAGAATCGAGCTAGACTTTTTTCGGTTGTGAATCAAATGCCTAACCCTAGAGAACCTAAATTTCAATAAGTGGACCATTAGAGAGTTTTTCTAAGAATCACTTGTCATGGGCCTCAAAGTAGCACTTGTTTAGGGCGAAATCTTGCAATTCCATCGAAAATCTCTGGTGGACCTACGTACCGAAATAAGAAGGGGAACGACACGAAAGGTGCATAGGAAGTTTGGGTGGATAGGTTAGATGTTGGTAGGATAAATTACATTGCATTCCCCACCCATTAATATATATTTCTAGATGTGACAATAGAGATCATATGATTTCAAGCATGAACACAAAAGAAAAAGAGAACTTTCCAATCCGGCTTTAGAATCGAGCTAGAACTTTTCGCGGTTGTGAATCAAATGCCTCACCCTAGAGAACCTAAATTTCAAGAAGTGGACCATTAGAGAGTTTTTCTAAGAATCACTTGTCATAGGCCTCAAAGTAGCACTTGTTTAGGACAAAATCATGGAATTCCATCGAAAATCTCTGGTGGACCTAATTACTGAAATAAGATGGGGAACGACAAGAAAGGTGCATAGGAAGTTAGGGTGGATAGGTTAGATATTGGTAGGATCAATTACTTTGCGTTCCCCAATCGTTAGTATATGTTTCTGGATGTGACAATAGAGATGGCCGGGCGCTAATTTCAACAAACTCAAAACAAAGAGAAGTTTCCAATCTTGCTATAGAATCGAGTTAGACTTTTTTTCGCGGTTCTGAATCAAATGCCTAACCCTAGAGAACCTAAATTTCAATAAGTGGACCATTAGAGAGTTTTTCTAAGAATCACTTGTCGTAGGCCTCAAAGTAGCACTTGTTTAGGGGCGAAATCTTGGAATTCCATCGAAAATCTCGGTGGACCTAATTATCAAAATAAGATGGGGAACGACAAGAAAGGTGCATAGGAAGTTAGGGTGGATAGGTTAGATGTTAGTAGGATCAATTACATTACGTTCCCCAACCGTTAATATATGTTTCGGATGTGACAATAGAGACTGGCCGGGCGCTGATTTCAGCGCGAACTCAAAAGAAAAGAGTTTCCAATCCGGCTATAGAATCGAGCTAGACTTTTTCCGGTTGTGAATCAAATGCCTCACCCTAGAGAACCTAAATTTGAATAAGTGGACCATTAGAGAGTTTTTCTAAGAATCACTTATCATAAGCCTCAAAGTAGCACTTGTTTAGGGTGAAATCTTGGAATACCATCGAAAATCTCCGGTGGACCTACGTCTTGAAATAAGAAGGGGAACGATTACGAAAAGGTGCATAGGAAGTTAGGTGGATTGGTTAGATGTTGGTAGGATCAATTACATTGCGTTCCCAACCTGTTAATATATGTTTCGGATGTGACAATAGAGACTCGCCGGCACCAATTTCAGCCAAACTCAAAACAAAGAGAAGTTTCCAATCCTCGCTATAGAATCGAGCTAGACTTTTTGCGGTTGTGAATCAAATCCCTAACCCTAGAGAACCTAAATTTGAATAAGTGGACCATTAGAGAGTTTTTCCGAGAATCACTTGTCATAGGCCTCAAAGTAGCACTTGTTTAGGGCGAAATCTTGAATTCCATCAAAAATCTCTACTAGACCTACGTATCGAAATAAGAAGGGGAACGACACGAAAAGGTGCATAGGAAGTTAGGGTGGATAGGTTAGATGTTGGTAGGATCAATTAAATTGCGTTCCCCCACCCATTAATATATATTTCTAGATGTGACAATAGAGATCGCGGGCGCCGATTTCATCACGAACTCAAAAGAAAACAAGTTTCCAATCCGCTATAGAATCGAGCTAGACTTTTTCCCGGTTGTGAATCAAATGCCTCACCCTATGTTGGTATTTATTAAGTGCTAAAAAAAGAATATGAAGGATTCATAAGCGCACTGAGAACACCTACCATTGTAGCTTTTCCCTAGGATGAGTATTCTAGAGTATCGTATCCACGAGAAAGCGTTGGCTAAAGAATCTAATAAATCACAATCATGCATCTACTAACTAAGCAAACCACTAACTAAAGTGAGGGGTAAATGGTAAATGATAGGAGTTATGAATAATATCAATCACACGTAAAGAATTCCTAATGATAAATGTGTAGTAGCATGTTAAGAGGGGCAGCTGAGAGATCTAGGTTCCTATGTACTTCTCTATTACTTAGGTTCTATGATAGCAATCATACCATCACACTTTTGGGACATCAGAACACTAGCCACAGACAGGGATGAGAAGGGGGCTAGGAAGCTCCGACTACGGTCCTACAAACACCAACCCGAACGTGGTGGAATACATCGGCCATCAGGGCTGTCACCACCTGGGGCTACCACAAATAATCCGTGGGGTTGGGTGCAATCTTAGGTAACCTCTAGTCTAGACACCATGTCTACACTATCAATTACTACTCTAATTATGTCTATAACTAGAGCACTCGATGCGAGCGAAGATCCCATGCAAAGGCATAACAACTATGCTAACCAAATATATGAATGAAGTAAATAGAGAAGATAAATATATAATAAATCATAATGTCTTACAAAGAAAGGATACAAGACATACCAAACTCAGAGATTCCTCCGTAACCGAGCATAGCTCGCAGCTCCTAACTCTCTAGTTGCTAATCTACTACATTGGAGAGTCTAGCCCTAATTCTCAAGTGGAGAGGTTGTCCTCACATTGGGACACCTCCAAGACCAACAAGTCAAGAGATAATGAATGGAATGAATTAGGGTTTCACCCAGGGGTCAGGGGGTCTTGTTATATAGCCCCAGAGGATGCACGGGAGCCCTTGGATCAAACCGACCTTGATGGATGGACTAGATTGCTCCTCATAGGCGGTGGTGAACCGACCTTGAATGGGAGGTCGACAGGGGGGGCCCCACCCGGCGGCGCCGCCATGCCCTAAGTGGGCGCCGCTCGGCTGCCCCGGTGGGCCCCACCTTCCTTCTCCTGCTCTCTCCGGTCTCTTCCGGAATGTTCTAGTGTAGGTTCCACGTTGGTTTACGTCACGGATACGTCTTTATGTCGTAGGGGCTTGCAAACTCTTGGGCATTTTCTCTGTTTAATCCCCGAAAAATATATAAATCACCAAAACTAGTGGAATCATGTTAGTTAAGCCCCTATACTATGTTGATATTCATTTTAAGCCCTTATTTTCGTTTTAAAACCTATATATTTTATGTTATAACAGGTGTCAACAAGCTCCCCAAGCTTACCCTTTGCTAGTCCCTAGCAAAGCCAAACTCAAAGAATGGATCGGGGAGTTGCTACAACGCTTTCACGCCTCAAAAGTACACATGCTTTCAAACAAAATTTCTCCTCCGGATTAGAATAACCCTTTTTAACCTTCAACTTACCCATATTACCTTTAACCATGGAGCTTATAGCCTTTTTCTTAGGATCTTGGGCAATTGAAAGATAGAACAATCAAGTCAAGCACCATGTCTCAAACTCTTTGTTCAACTATCATTCCGGAGTTTTTGCAGGTTTTCAAAATAAAACTCAAAGTTCCATAGTATGACCCTTTCAAGTCTCTCATTTGTGGTATTTGTGGATCCTCACTAGGCAATAATGTTGTGTTGCCTTTCCCTCATAATATGTGGTATTTTTTGAAATAAGGCAAGGGGACATTATGCCTTCTTCTCTCTCACCCTATATCTAAGGCTTATATGTGGAGTTCATAGGTGGGAGAAAAACTAAATCTACTTACTAAGCATATATTGTAAAGTCAAGCAATGGATCCAAAGTCACGAGTCATACTTGCATGTGCATGTGTATGGTGTAGTGGAATGAATATGATGGTAGGAGTATGAGGCTAATGAAGTGAAAGCCTAATTCTACTTTGCTCTCGTAAGAAACATATCTCTCTTTTTGAGACTTTGAAAGTATTTGGGAGAACCTGGGCTGTATACTCTTTCTATATTTTTTCATGGAGAGGCGGGCATCTAAGTACCCATTGTTTTATTGCGGACACTTGTCCATTTTTTAACTCTCCTTTCTTTTTTTTTTTTTTTTTCTTTTTTTTTTTTAGGGAGGTAGGCTCTACTCGCCCGTAGGACACTTGTCCATTTTTCATCTCCCCCTTTTCTTTCTTTCTTTCTTTTTTTTTTTTTTTTTTGACAAACCCAAGCCTCTTTTTTGTAATAAACTTGTCGAGAGATAGAAACAGGGGATAGAGGAGCTTTATGAGATGTTGGCTAAGTGGATATGTGTGGGGAATATTTTTGGTTGTTCTCTCCTAGGGTAGGAGTAGAACATTTTTTTGGTGGATCTATATGGCGGATATTTGGTGGATGCGTACTTCTAGGGTAGAAATAGCATAAGTGCAAGTGAATAGAGTGGAGTGGAGTGTGTGCATGAGTAGCGGTATGGTAAGTTTCTAAGGGTCAACAAAGATTGACGAAATTCAATGCAAAGTAAGCGTTCCTATATAACAAAAAGGGGTTTTCCTTTCTAAAGAACATGTATATATGGGCGTGGTAGGATTTTCAACACTCTTGTCATATAGGAACTCATCATGTGTACTTTTAATTTTCAAAAGATAAATCTCCCGTAAATCTAGCATCACTAGGAGTAAGATAAACAAAAAAGCTCAAACTTTCATATATCATATCCGTCAATCACCTAGACTTTAGAGCAAGCATTTCTACCCACAGGTTTTAGGTTCAGAGAGCAAATCTCAAGTCGAAGCAGTTTGCATTAAAAGCTCGAGAGAAATTAAGCTTGAAAGGTAGGTACTTGAAAGGAATTACGACGAGCAACTATTCATCATCTTCATGACTAGAGATTATCTTGAGTTTATTTTATTCTCACACTCTAATAAAGACTATATAGACTCTTTTTATTTGATTTCCTTAGTTATGCATCTTTTTATATCTTTCTAATAAAACAAACAAATCTAGCTAATATTAAATAAGATAGAAGAATACTTATCTCGATACATGGGTGTCATACTCATTATTAAAGGACAAAAATGAGTATAGATTACATATGTGCCCAGAGATCAATCTCACATATGTATGACAAATTACTTTGAGTATCATATCCGAAACTTTATTTCATTGCTTGAATAATAATATTCATTACAAAATTAAAATCAAAGTTCTAGCACAAACGGAAGACAAATGAAGACACTCCATGGTTGCTCCAACTCCACGAGGGATAGCCAACCGGTGAACCACAAGCCTAGTAGTACTCGTCCACGGTAGTTATCATCGTAGTCTTCATACCCACCTTGATCCGTTTAATGTGATATAGCGAGGGTGAGTCCATGTCGAACTCCTCAAGCATAGCCGGGGGTTATGAGGCTAAGAAGTTGACACTGTCTTAATCATGGTTGCTTTTAGTGTTGGTCAAGTTTTAAGCTTAAGCATAGAGGAAACCCATTATCCCATTAATCATAAGTGTGAACAGATATCAATTTTAATATCAACAACATAAAGTAAATCCTTCCCTCGGTTTTCGGGCCGTTCATGACCACGAACACGGCTGACATGTCGGTTTAGTTAACTCTCGCCAGAGGTGTACACTTTACCTACGGGTCATGGTTTCCACTAGAGTAGGTTCTCGACTCCTAACCAAGTGAAGACCATATAAGGTCGTTCAAAACCCTCCTAAAAATATTAAAGTGGCCAACAGAGCTTCTCACCCCGTTTCTAAGCTATTTTTTGGCAAACCACCAACAAAATTAGGTAGACCCCTTGAACAACCAAAGTCGGAGCCATGCGACCCCATAGCTATCATTTGATATCCCGATTTTTTGCCAAAGGATAAGTCCTTATGGAGAGCTAAGAGCATCATAAACAAAATATAGCTCCTTCGCCCTATGAACCATGTGATCAACAATTCCTCATATCGATTTAAATCATAAAGCAATAAATAAATGTGTGTTGGTTAAGCACTAGCAATTTACTACCCAATGCAACCCATAGGAGACAAGGATCAAGTAACAAGACTAGGTAAAATCCTTAATGGCGATCAAGGAGGACACATGCAACATGAATTATTAATTAAGGTGAATAGGACATCAAGGATGATCCCAAGCTATACTTGCCTCGATTGAAGCCTTGAGGTTGCTGGTCTTCTTCCCAAAAAGTGCTCCAGACCGTTCGAATTGATCACCGTCTACTCAATCGATCACGCAAAGAACACACCATCGAACATGCAATCAAACACAAAGCAAACATAGACAAATTAAGATAACAGTACACCATACAGTAAGATAACAGTTTGAAAAGCTCATAAAACTACTCTACTCGTCCGCTACGAACAAATCGATATAAAGATCACAGAAATCGGAGCTAGAACGGTGAAGTTATGAATTTTACAAGTTTTCTAGTAATAAAATAATTAACTAATAATAATTCGAAAATTAAAAGTTCAAAAACCTGACCAACAGTGATACTAACATGTAGATTACGAAATTACGAATCTAACGAATCTTGAATGACTCAAATCGATTTAAAACGAGAAAGATATGAGAGTTTGAATTTGGATGGCAAACTTGAATTTCGACGACGGAATCGACGATGACGGCGATGTTCTCTGCTGTTGCTCGAGCTGGAGCTGAAGCTTGAGAAGATTGAGATGAGATGGTTGGGGACGCGGTCCTGCTAGGATTTTATAGGTACTCGGCATGGAATGCAAACAGGAAGTGGCCGGTTTGGTATTATGGTCCAGCTCGTACACCACGTCGTGCTCAACTCAGGAAGGAGATAGGTGCTGGTCAAGGAAGAGAAATAACGCTGCTGCTACTGCCCTCCTGATTGAACCGGCCCAGGAAAAGAATGAGAAAGGCCAATGGCCTTGGTGCTTCTCGGTCATGGATAATGAAAGGATCACCGGGCCAAATGACAGGAACGGAGAGGAATTAAAAGATTTATTTTCTTTTATTTCTAACAGACTTGCAAATAAAATTTGAACTACATTTCAAAAAACAGTAGTGACCAAGCACATAAAAATCAATATGCAGCGGCATGAGTGCATCGAGCATGTTTCTACCTCATGATAGATTTTAATTTATCAGAAATATTTATTTTCCTATATTCAATGCATCACGAAAAATTGCATAATTAAATCAAATTAACTATTTAAAAATTTATGCAAAAATTTCGGGTGTTACAAATCTACCCCCTTAAAGAAAATCTCGTCCCGAGATTTGGTTGTGCTTACTCAAACAAATCGTGGATAATTCTCTCTCAATTCATCTTCTCTTTCCCATGTTGCCTCTGCCTCGAAAGTATCTATTCCACCGAACCTTGCACATACGGATAGCTCGGCTTCTAGTGACTCTCTCTGCAGCCTCCAAAATCCTGATCGGAAACTCCTCATACGTGAGATCTTTTCGCAACATAAAGCTCATCCAAAGGTATTTGTTCCTCGGGCACTTCGCAAACACCTTTTCAGCTGAGACACATGGAATACATTGTGCACACCCCGACAAACTAGCGTGGCAGTTCAATTCATAAGCCACTTCTCCACGTCTCTCTAATATCCTCGAACGGTCCAACATACCTCGGAGCTAATTTCCCTTTCATGTTAAACCTCTTAACATTCCTCATTGGTGACACCTTCAAGTATACATAGTCACCCACCTTGAAACTCGGATCCTTTCTTACATTTGTCGGCATAACTTTTCTGGACGAGTTTGTGCCACTCTCAAATTCTCCCTAATCTTCCTTACATGCTCTTACCGCAATTCTCGGCACATCGGTTCCAAACACCCGACTCTCACTGCGATTCGAACAACGGTGTTCTGCACTTTCGCCCATACAAAGCTTCATTTGGTGCCATCTTAAGACTACGTTGATAGCTATTATTATAAGAGAATTCAGCATAGGGCAGGCTCTTATCCCAACTAGTGCCATACCGCAAAGCGCAAGCTCTTAACATATCCTCTAAAATCTGATTCACCCTCTGCACATGCGTCCATCGATGCGGGGATGAAAAGTCGTACTAAAATCCAGTCAGTACCCAAAGATCCATGTACCTTCGCCAAAAATTAGAAGTGAATTGCGTACCTCTATCGGACACAATCCTCTTAGGAACCCTATGCAAACACACAATCCGTTCCATGTATAGTTCAGCTAACTGCGCACCTGAGTAGGTGGTCTTAACTGGCAGAAAATGTGCAACCTTGGTAAGTCGATCCACTATAACCCAGATTGAGTCATATCCCTTCTGTGTACGTGGCAATCCCACTATAAAGTCCATTCCAATTTCTTCCCACTTCCATTCAGGAATTCTCATTGGTTGTAACAATCCAGCAGGTCTCTGATGCTCTGCCTTCACACGTTGACATGTATCACACAAAGCAACATACTCTGCCACTTCTCTCTTCATACCATACCACCAATACCTCTCTTTAAGATCTAGGTACATCTTAGTACTACCAGGGTGAATAGAATAGGCTGATTCATGTGCTTCTCTCAAGATTGCATCTCGAATAGACTTTACCTCAGGCACACAGATTCTCTTCCCAAACCACAAAGTACCATTGTCATCAATACTAAAGCCAGGTGCCTTACCAACAACTACATTGTCAGCTATTTCCTTCAACTTCTCATCCTCCAACTGACCTTTCCTTATCTCTTGTTCTAATGTAGGGGTCACCTCAATCTCCATAGTGTTAAAGACAACACCTAGATTCAATTGTTCAAACTCCAGACATAATTCTTCAGACTCAGCTATCATTTGCAACCCATTAACATACCTCTTTCTGCTGAGTGCATCTGCAACAAGGTTGGCCTTTCCAGGATGGTAGTGCACCTCTAGATCATAGTCCTTGATCAACTCCAACCACCGACGTTGCCTTAAATTCAAATCAAACTGAGTAAAGATGTACTTCAGACTCTTGTGATCAGTGTATATGTCACTCTTTTGGCCTATCAAATAGTGTCTCCAAATTTTTAAAGCATGGACAACTGCTGCTAGCTCTAGATCATGTGTAGGATAATTCACTTCATGTTTCTTCAGCTGCCTAGATGCATAAGCAACAACCTTTCCTTCTTGCATAAGAACACACCCCAAACCGAGACGAGAGGCATCACAGTATATAGCAAACTTCTTACTTAGATCTGGCAGCACTAGAACAGGAGCAGTAGTCAATCTTGTCTTCAGTTCTTCAAAACTAGCTTGACACTTATCAGACCACACAAACTTTGTATTCTTCTCTAACAGAGCAGTCATAGGCTTAGCAAGTTTAGAGAAGCCCTCAATGAATCTTCTATAGTAACCAGCCATCCCAAGAAAACTACGAATCTCACTCACATCAGTAGGTGGCTTCCAATCTAACACATCCTTCACTTTACCTGGATCCACTGATATTCCACCGTTAGAGACAACATGACCCAGAAAAGACACTTCCTTCAACGGAACTCACACTTACTGGCGCTTAGCATAATACAACTTATGCTCTCTAAGCTTCTGCAAGACTAACCTAAGATGCTCAGCATGTTCTTCTTCAGTCTTAGAGAATATCAGAATATCATCAATGAATACCACCACAAACTTATCCAGATACTCCATGAACACCTTGTTCATCATGTACATAAAGTAGGCAGGAGCATTGGTCAATCCAAAGGACATAACGGTGTACTCATACAACCCATACCTTGTGGTGAAAGCAGTCTTAGGCACATCAGAACTTCGAATCTTCAACTGATGATAACCAGAACGAAGATCAATCTTTGAGAACACACAAGCACCTCTCAACTGATCAAACAAGTCATCAATTCTGGGTAGAGGATACTTATTCTTGATGGTAACTTC
Source organism: Hyparrhenia diplandra (assembly GCA_015847255.1). NCBI lineage: Eukaryota > Viridiplantae > Streptophyta > Magnoliopsida > Poales > Poaceae > Hyparrhenia > Hyparrhenia diplandra. The sequence continues at coordinate 86,248 of JADLZK010004211.1, read as the reverse complement.
ATTCAGTGAACGATAATCCACACACATTCGCTGAGTACCATCCTTCTTGTCCACAAAAATCACAGGAGCACCCCAAGGTGATGCACTAGGACGTATGAAACCTTTCTCTTGCAACTCCTTCAATTGTTTCTTAAGTTCCTCTAATTCAGGACCCCCCATCCTATATGGACGCTTAGCAATAGGTGCAGTGCCAGGTAATAATTCAATAATAAACTCAATGTCGCGGTCAGGTGGCATACCTGGCAAATCATCGGGGAAGACATCTGGAAACTCATCCACAACATGATCCTGATGATGAACACCTTCAGCATCTTTGGTTCATTGTGGTCATGGCGGTGGTTGCACTATTACATTAACACTGATCTGCTCTCCAGAAGGTGACATGAGCTTAACCATCCTCCCTTTGCAATCAATTGACACCTTGTGCTTATCCATCCAGTCCATTCCAATGATCATATCAATACCAGAGGTTCTCAACACAATAGGCTCAACTGGGAATGCTACCCCCCTTAAAGTAAGGCTAATAGAGGGACAACTACATGTGGCTTGCATTGTTCCACCCGGTGAATTAACTTGCATGTTATATTTCAAAGCTACCATGGGAATGCTATGATTTCTAACAAACATCCGAGATATGAATGTATGCGATGCTCGAGAATCAAAAAGTCTTGTGCGAGACGAGTTGATGGTGAACGCATTACCCATCATGATTCCGAGAGCCTCTGCCGCACGCTCAGCGAGACACATTGTTGGCGTCCATAGCGGGGCTTCGATTACTATTATTGGGCTTCGAGGTGTGTCGCGGATTCATCCTCACGAGGGCACTGATTAACAAAGTGTCCTTCTTCGCCACAACGATAGCATCGTAAAGAGCATTGGGACCACCGGTCTTCACGGGAGTAGTATTAGAACCGGAGAGTGGTGCCTGCTGATTTCCCCATTGCTGATTCTGATTCCCTTGAGGATAAGATGGCCTCTGTTGATTGTTGTTGCGGTTCCACTGATTGTTGGGGTACCTCTGGCGATTACCTGGCGAGGATTGAAACGAGGGGCGTGAGTTGCTTGATGAAGCTTCTCCCTTCATTTTCCTCTTCTGTCCGTTCACTACGCAGATTGTCCAACTTGATAGCATCATTTACTAGCTCTTGGAAATTTGCATATTTCCCACCAGACAACTGCAGCTTGAGATCATAGTAAATGCCCTTGAGGAAAAGACGCTGCTTATTCTTGTCATCCCTCACTTCTTCGAGGGAGCATAGCGAGACAAATTGAAAGAAGGCATCATGATACTCACCGCGGCGGTCATACGCCCCATGCGGAGATTCCTAAACTCGTGCGCCTTGATGTCCATTGCACCTTCAGGGGATATGATGGGCCTTGAAAGCATCCACAAATTGTTGCCAGGTGACTACAGGAGCATTATTAGGACGAGCGGCCGGGTAAGACTCCCACCATATCTCGAAATGAACCACAGGTTGCCCAATTACCATACAACACCTTCTCTTGGTCGGTGCATTGGGCAATGTTTAGCTGCTTCTCCACTTCCCGAAGAAAATCATCCGCCTCTAGTGGATCAGCGGTATGAGTGAACACTAGGGGCGACCTTGTAAGAACTCCCTACGCTTGTCCTTTGGTGGTTGAGCTTGCCCCCACTGCATGATGAACGGGTCATAGTCTCCATCAAGCGGTTCATCGAGGTCCTCCGAGGTCACCGGACCCGCGACCTCTACCACGACCCGCGGCCTCTACCGAAAGCGACCATCTGTTAACCAACAACACATACATGAGCTTTTATGATTTCCTTTCAAAGGCGAGAGAACATGAGACATGAAAGTTAACGGTTTTACGGGCGAAGTTCCACGACGAAGAATTCAGTATTTCGACATTATTTGGAGTTCGAAATATAACAGCAGGGAGAGAAACGAGATAACCAACCCCTGATGCATATGCACTAACTATAAACTTACTATTCTTAATTTTAGAGCTTAGGGACATGCCCACAACGCTCCAAAGACTCATTACAAAAAATCCAAATCACTCAAAAGCATAATAATAACACAAAAGTCACACCAAAGTTCACTAAGCACACAAGATTTGATTTACTAGTCTCAAAACGTGCTAACAAGTTTATGAACATGGGGGTTACTAAAACTTATAGATGTGGTGGGGTCAAACTCATCATAGATTGGTGGTTCACCAATAATCAAGGAGGCATGAATAGAGAAGAGAGCTAAAAATCGACCATTCTAACTAAGGCTTGCGTCCCTACTGACCTAGACGGCTTTGATACCAACTTGTCATACTCATTATTAAAGGACAAAAATGAGTATAGATTACATATGTGCCCGAGAGATCAATCTCACATATGTATGACAAATTACTGGAGTATCATATCCGAAACTTTATTTCATTGCGAATAATAATATTCATTACAAAATTAAAATCAAAGTTCTAGCACAAACGGAAGACAAATGAAGACACTCCATGGTTGCTCCAACTCCACGGGATAGCCAACTGGTGAACCACAAGCCTAGTAGTACTCGTCACGGTAGTTATCATCGTAGTCTTCATACCCACCTTGATCTGCTTAATGTGATATAGCGAGGGTGAGTCCATGTCGAACTCCGCAAGCATAGCCGGGGTTATGAGGCTAAGAAGTTGACACTTGCCTTAAATGCGGTTGCTTTTAGTGTTGGTCAAGTTTTAAGCTTAAGCATAGAGGAAACCCATTATCCCATTAATCATAAGTGTGAGCAGATATCAATTTTAATATCAACAACATAAAGTAAATCCTTCCCTCGGTTTTCCGGGCCGTTCATGACCACGAACACGGCTGACATGTCAGTTTAGTTAACTCTGCGCAGAGGTGTACACTTTACCTACGGGTCATGGTTTCCACTAGAGTAGGTTCTCGACTCCCTAACCAAGTGAAGACCATATAAGGTCGTTCAAAAACCCTCCTAAAAATATTAAAGTGGCCAACAGAGCTTCTCACCCCGTTTCTCGCTATTTTGGCAAACCACCAACAAAATTAGGTAGACCCCTTGAACAACCAAAGTCGGAGCCATGCGACCCCCATAGCTGTACTGTATATCCCAGATTTTGCCAAAGGATAAGTCCTTATGGAGAGCTAAGAGCATCATAAACAAAATATAGCTCCTTCGCCCTATGAACCATGTGATCAACAATTCCTCATATCGATTTAAATCATAAAGCAATAAATAAATGTGTGTTGGTTAAGCACTAGCAATTTACTACCCAATGCAACCCATAGGAGACAAGGATCAAGTAACAAGACTAGGTAAAATCCTTAATGGCGATCAAGGAGGACACATGCAACATGAATTATTAATTAAGGTGAATAGGACATCAAGGATGATCCCAAGCTATACTTGCCTCGATTGAAGCCTTGAGGTTGCTGGTCTTCTTCCCAAAAGTGCTCCGGACCGTTCCCCAATTGATCACCGTCTACTCAATCGATCACGCAAAACACACCATCGAACATGCAATCAAACACAAAGCAAACATAGACAAATTAAGATAACAGTACACCATACAGTAAGATAACAGTTTGAAAAGCTCATAAAACTACTCTACTCGTAAACGCTACGAACAAATTGATATAAAGATCACAGAAATCGGAGCTAGAACGGTGAAGTTATGAATTTTACAAGTTTTCTAGTAATAAAATAATTAACTAATAATAATTCAAAAATTAAAAGTTCAAAAACCTGACCAACAGTGATACTAACATGTAGATTACGAAATTACGAATCTAACGAATCTTGAATGACTCAAATCGATTTAAAACGAGAAAGATATGAGAGTTTGAATTTGGATGGCAAACTTGAATTTCGACGACGGAATCGACGATGACGGCGATGTTCTCTGCTGTTGCTCGAGCTGGAGCTGAAGCTTGAGAAGATTGAGATGAGATGGTTGGGGACGCGGTCCTGCTAGGCTTTTATAGGTACTCGGCATGGAATGCAAACAGGAAGTGGCCGGTTTGGTATTATGGTCCAGCTCGTACACCACGTCGTGCTCAACTCAGGAAGGAGATAGGTGCTGGTCAAGGAAGAGAAATAACGCTGCTGCTACTGCCCTCCTGATTGAACCGGCCCAGGAAAAGAATGAGAAAGGCCAATGGCCTTGGTGCTTCTCGGTCATGGATAATGAAAGGATCACCGGGCCAAATGACAGGAACGGAGAGGAATTAAAAAGATTTATTTTCTTTTATTTCTAACAGACTTGCAAATAAAATTTGAACTACATTTCAAAAACAGTAGTGACCAAGCACATAAAAATCAATATGCAGCGGCATGAGTGCATCGAGCATGTTTCTACCTCATGATAGATTTTAATTTATCAGAAATATTTATTTTCCTATATTCAATGCATCACGAAAAATTGCATAATTAAATCAAATTAACTATTTAAAAATTTATGCAAAAATTTCGGTGTTTACAATGGGGGTTGCACTCCCCAAGCTAGATGTTGACATAGTCTTCAATGTTCTTGATGGTTGGAAGTAGAGGTAGATAGTGATGGTGGGCTGATCGATCTTCTTTAACACTGGACACCATGTGTGTCATGCCTCTCTTCCTTGGGATCCTGCTGAACTCAAATAAACAACAAAGCTAGTGGAACTTGATTAAGCGTTAGGGGTTAGCCACGTTGCTTTTGTCTGCCTGGGAATCTTTCAGCAGCATTAAATATTTTTAGGGTTTTATTATTTCTATGCAAGATAAAGAATGATGATGCATGCATATTTATTTTATTTTTATGCCACCACAATAAATATCCTTGTGGGTTGTTATACGCCACAAAATTACTCATATGGGGCTTAGAATTTTTCTTATATGCAACAAACAAATATGTTTTATTTTCTTTTCTAATGCATTGCTAGTGTTGTAATGTAAATGTACTAAAGAAAAATGATTATGCAATGCAAAAAGTAAATATGCTATGCACTAAATTTGGATAACTACCGATCTTACCTTTCGATGAGGGTTTAATGTTTTAAGTCCTCCGAACAAGACTTCTTACCTCATTGTTTCCTTGAGTTTGTTATTTCATCTTTGATAGTCGTACTTTCGGATAGTGAAGGATGGTGTCACCCATGTTCTTTGCTGGTCTCTATGAGTTGGAGATGAGCATGGACGTAGGCAGCATCTTGTTTAGTGTGCATGCTTGTAAGACATTCACTTGTTGAATTTTTGGAGAGATGATAGACTTCTCCACCTTTTTTGCTCAAAGTGTGTCCTACTTGCAAAGTGAAGGTAGAGATCAAGTGCATGGGCTTTGTTGGTGGGAAAACACCAAATGAACCAAAACCATAGGCACATTAAACAAGATAGAGTTGATTTCTTATATGCTTTGGTTAGTCCTAACTTGGGTGACAAGATCATAAGATTGAGCATGAATGTTGCGCTTAAAACTTTCGACGGATAGAAACAAACTCCTTGACTCTTTGGAAGGGTTTTCTTGTCTATACATGATGTATCAAAGGCATGATTATCTTCTTCCAAAGCAAGGTGTGCAACATTCTAGCTTACATGATTAGGACTATGAGATCAAGAGAGTGGTGATAGGAACAATTAAAGAAACAAAACAAGTTGAGCTAAAACAGCTAGATCAAGCAAAGTTGTTACTCTAACATGTTTGATTCTTTATTTATGAACAAGCCATAATTAAGGTAAAGCTTAATTAATGACAACTTACCTCAAGATGTTACCTTATTATTGGGCGTGATAGCATCGTAACACCTTGTGGTGGTCCTTTTCCTTCTTTAGCCTCTTGTGTGTCTTGTTCCTCACTTGTCTCCTTTATTACATTGTCCTTTCTTTGTTGTTCTTTAAATTGCGCTTGGACCTTTCTACTCCTCTCATGATTTTATTCCTGCAGTATTAGTTGACAACACATACCCGAAGAAATATACAAGTAATTGTAAACAAGGGTAGATTTGTCATGGAGCTAAAGGTACAAAAATGCTAGAAGAAGTTTTGGATGTAAATTTTAATTAACATTTGTTCACCATTACTTTTTTTTTCTAATGGGTTAATTTTATTTTATATCTTAAGTTTGATTTTGATGTATGACATTTATAACCATTCAAACTTAGAGAGACAAAGTAATAGTGAGTAGGGGGATTGCAAACCCAGGTGTGTCGAGTGGCGGGAGCTTGAGAAGAGGGAGAGATTTGTCGGATCATCTTGTAGAGGATTTGGCCTTTCTCCCCAAGCTCGAGCCTTCCTATCACTCGACACTTTAAGTGTGAATGCTGAACCATCCCTAATCGTGTGTTGCAATCACCATATCCTTAGATGTTGTTCATCCTTTGTTCCTGCAAGGTTAGTGACCGAGAATACCCGAAGGGGAACTTGTCCTAGGAACATGTTGTTGTCATTTTTCTTTAGCATGAGGCTTCATGTGCTCAATTTTTTAGAACATAAGACAAGAGTTGTGTACAAATATGAGATTTATATTCACTTACCTGTCTTTGATGTTCTTGTGGCCCATTGCTTTGTCCATCCACTTGTGTTGAGTGATTACTTTTGTGCTCGTGTTGTATGGCACTCTCCTTTATCGAATAGACATAGCATAGACTCTTTTTTTTGCAAAATATTAGTGGACACATACCCAAAGGAATACAACAAGATTTGAAGTAGGAGTTGTGTCCAAAGTTTATATGATTTCTTCTATGCTAATGAAAAGATGGATCTTTGTTTATCTTTTAGCACAAAATTGTACTTATCATGTCTTATACAAAATTTTGTTTATGGCTGCACTCTAATATATGGATCAAGGCAAAGGTAACTTGTAGCAAAAGACAAGGTGAATGATATTTGATACTTACAATTCTTCCATCAATGATGAATGAGCCGTCTCTTTTTGAAAAGGTTGGAGTTCATCATATTCCTTGCTTCATCTCTGATAGAGTTTATCTCTTGACTTTCCCAATTGGATTTGAGAGTTTTTTCTGCAGGGGTTAGTCCAACAAAATATCCAATGTCTACACAAGCAATTCTTAGTTCAATAATCAAACTAAACACCATGTCTAATTTAATTAAGGAAGGCTATTTAACCTAAGCACCATGCTTAATTTAAAAGCCTTTGGAAATACCCTATAGCAAATAGAAGCTTCCAAACCAAAGCATGCTATAGTAAGCAAAGGTAGCATGAAAGCACTATAGAGATTTATCAAATAGAGATGAAAGAGCATGATCATGGTGATTTTTTTTGGAGAGATGCAAACTATATGGATATATGCAAGGAAATAAACATGCAATGGGTCTACTATGAGAAAGCATAAACTAAGTGGAGTGAATGCATGAATTGATCAAGTAAACATGCAATGCAATGCAAGAAATTAAATGATAACTACTCAATTAATTTATAGTCCATGAGCAAGAAGACTTTCTCACCTTTATTAATCATACTTACCATGATGTGCGGCTTCTATATGCGTCACATGAGATATGGGCATTGAATTCTTGTGACGGACGACTTCTTTTTTTTTTCTATATATGGTTAGAATAATACATATATTTAAATACATATCTTTGAGATGGCGGGGGTTCCAATGTTGATGAATCTTGAATGATCGAGGCACCACGGGTTCTTCAATGTTTCTTCTTTTCTTTCCTCGTGGAATCTTGTCGGAAGGTCGCAATCGACATGTTTTGTCCCATGGGCATCTATTCCACAACTCAACGTAACAAGGGTAATCCTACTAAAGCTAGCGATACACTAAATTAGCGAGACATCAAGATCATTATTAAAATCTTATCGCCAAATGCTTCCCGCAAGAATCGGCCAAAAAAAGCTTGTTGGTATTTATTAAGTGCTAAAAGAATATGAAGGATTCCGCATAAGCGCACAAAACACCTACCATTGTAGCTTTTCCCTAGGATGAGTATTCTAGAGTATCGTATCCACGAGGGAGCGTTGGCTAAAAGAATCTAATAAATCACAATCATGCATCTACTAACTAAGCAAACCACTAACTAAAGTGAGGGGGTAAATGGTAAATGATAGGAGTTATGAATAATATCAATCACACAGGAGAATTCCTAATGATAAATGTGTAGTAGCATGTTAAGAGGACAGCGGGAGAGATCTAGGTTCCTATGTACTTCTCTATTACTTAGGTTCTATGATAGCAATCATACCATCACACTTTTGGGACATCGTAACACTAGCCACGCATGAGGGGATGAGAAGGGGGCTAGGAAGCTCCGACTACGGTCCTACAAACACCAACCCGAACGTGGTGGAATACATCGGCCATCGTGGGCTGTCACCACACAGGGCTACCACAAATAATCCGTGGGGTTGGGTGCAATCTTAGGTAACCTCTAGTCTAGACACCATGTCTACACTATCAATTACTACTCTAATTATGTCTATAACTAGAGCACTTTCGATGCGGCGAAGATCCCATGCAAAGGCATAACAACTATACTAACCAAATATATGAATGAAGTAAATAGAGAAGATAAATATATAATAAATCATAATGTCTTACAAAGAAAGGATACAAGACATACCAAACTCAGATTCCTCCGTAACCGGAGCATAGCTCCGCTCTCCCTAACTCTCTAGTTGCTAATCTACTACATTGGAGAGTCTAGCCCTAATTCTCAAGTGGAGAGGTTGTCCTCACATTGGGACACCTCCAAGACCAACAAGTCAAGAGATAATGAATGGAATGAATTAGGGTTTCACCTAGGGGTCAGGGGGTCTTGTTATATAGCCCCGAGGAGGATGCACAACAGCCCTTGGATCAAACCGACCTTGATGGATGGACTAGATTGCTCCTCATGGCGGTGGTGAACCGACCTTGAATGGGAGGCTGACAGGGGGCCCCACCAGGGCGGCCGCCGCCATGCCCTAAGTGGGCCGCCGCCTGGCTCTGCCAGGTGGGCCCCACCTTCCTTCGGGTGCTCTCTCGGTCTCTTACGAATGTTCTAGTGTAGGTTCCACGTTGGTTTACGTCCACGGATACGTCTTTTATGTCGTAGGGCTTGCAAACTCTTGGGCATCTTATTCTGTTTAATCCCTGAAAAAATATATAAATCACCAAAACTAGTGGAATCATGTTAGTTAAGCCCCTATACTATGTTGATATTCATTTTAAGCCCTTATTTTCGTTTTAAAAGCCTATATATTTTATGCTATAACAGGTGTCAACACCCTAGAGAACCTAAATATGAAGAAGTGGACCATTAGAGAGTTTTTTGATAAGAATCACTTGTCATAGACCTCAAAGTAGCACTTGTTTAGGGCAAAATTTTGGAATTCCATCGAAAATCTCTGTCAACCTACCTACTTGAAATAAGAAGGGGAACAACACGAAAGGTGCATAGGAAGTTGGGGTGGATAGGTTAGATGTTCGGTAGGATCAATTACATTATGTCCCCCAACCGTTAATATATGTTTTACGGATGTGACAATAGAGACTGCTGGCGCCAATTTCAGCGCGAACTCAAAACAAAGAGAAGTTTCCAATCCTGCTATAGAATCGAGCTAGACTTTTTTCAAAGGTTGTGAATCAAATGCCTCACCCTAGAGAACCTAAATTTGAAGAAGTGGACCATTAGAGAGTTTTTCTAAGAATCACTTGTCATAGGCCTCAAAGTAGCACTTTTTTAGGGCAAAATCTTGGAATTCCTTCAAAAATCTCTGGTGGACCTAATTACTGAAATAAGATGGAGAAACGACAAGAAAGGTGCATAGGAAGTTAGGGTGGATAGGTTAGATGTTGGTAGGATCAATTACATTGCGTTCCCCAACCGTTGATATATGTTTCTAGATGTGACAATAAAGAACTAGGCAATTACATTGTAATTTATATGTTTTCGATGTGAACTCAAAACAAAGAGAAGTTTCCAATCCTGCTATAGAATCGAGCTAGACTTTTTCGGTTTGTGAATCAAATGGCTCACCCTAGAGAACCTAAATTTGAAGAAGTGGACCATTAGAGAGTTTTTCTAAGAATCACTTGTCATAGGCCTCAAAGTAGCACTTTTTTAGGGGCGAAATCTTGGAATTCCATCGAAAATCTCTGGTGGACCTAATTACTGAAATAAGATGGGGAATGACAAGAAAGGTGCATAGGAAGTTAGGGTGGATAGGTTAGATGTTGGTAGGATCAATTACTTTTGCGTTCCCCAACCGCTAATATATATTTCTAGATGTGACAATAGAGATCTGGCATTAATTTCAAAGACGAACTCAAAAGAAAGAGAAGTTTCCAATCCGGCTATAGAATCGAGCTAGAACTTTTTAGTGGTTGTGAATCAAATGCCTCACCCTAGAGAACCTAAATTTGAAGAAGTAGACCATTAGAGAGTTTTTCTAAGAATCACTTGTCATAGGCCTCAAAGTAGCACATGTTTAGGGGAGAAATCATGGAATTCCATCGAAAATCTCTGGTGGACCTAATTACTGAAATAAGAAGGGGAATGACACCAAAGGTGCATAGGAAGTCAGGGGTGGATAGGTTAGATGTTGGTAGGATCAATTACTTTGCGTTCCCCAATCGTTAATATATGTTTTACGGATGTGACAATAGAGGCTGGCGGGCGCTAATTTCAGCCTTGAACTCAAAACAAAGAGAAGTTTCCAATCCTGCTATAGAATCGAGCTAGACTTTTTCACGGTTTGTGAATCAAATGCCTAACTCTAGAGAACCTAAATTTGGATAAGTTGACCATTAGAGAGTTTTTCTAAGAATCACTTGTCATAGGCCTCAAAGTAGCACTTGTTTAGGGCAAAAATCTTGGAATTCCATCAAAAATCTCTGGTGGACCTAATTCTTGAAATAAGAAGGGGAACGACAAGAAAGGTGCATAGGAAGTTAGGGTGGATAGGTTAGATGTTGGTAGGATCAATTACATTGCGTTCCCCACCCATTAATATATATTTCTAGATGTGACAATAAAGAGAATGGTTTCCAATCCGATTTTACATTGCGAACTCAAATATGAAGATGTTTCCAATCCGGCTATAGAATCGAATCTAGACTTTTTTTTTCGGTTGTGAATCAAATGCCTAACCCTAGAGAACCTAAATTTGAATAAGTGGACCATTAGAGAGTTTTTCTAAGAATCACTTGTCATAGGCCTCAAAGTAGCACTAGTTTAGGGTGAAATCTTGGAATACCATCGAAAATCTCCGGTGGACCTAATTACTGAAATAAGAAGGGAACGACACGAAAGGTGCATAGGAAGTTAGGGTGGATAGGTTAGATGTTGGTAGGATCAATTACATTGCGTTCCACAACCGCTAATATATATTTTACGGATGTGACAATAGAGACTCTCGGGCGCTGATTTCAGCGCGAACTCAAAAAAAAAGAGAAGTTTCCAATTCGGCTATAGAATCGAGCTAGAACTTTTTCCCGGTTGTGAATCAAATGCCTAACCCTAGAGAACCTAAATTTCAATAAGTGGACCATTAGAGAGTTTTTCTAAGAATCACTTGTCATAGGCCTCAAAGTAGCACTTGTTTAGGGCGAAATCTTGGAATTCCATCGAAAATCTCTGGTGGACCTAATTACTTTGAAATAAGAAGGGGAACGACAAGAAAGGTGCATAGGAAGTTAGGGTGGATAGGTTAGATGTTAGTAGGATCAATTACATTGCGTTCCCCAACCGTTAATATATGTTTCTAGATGTGACAATAGAGATTGTTTGGCACTGATTTCAGCGCGAACTCAAAAGAAAAAAGAGAAGTTTCCAATCCGCTATAGAATCGAGCTAGACTTTTTCACAGTTGTCAATCAAATGCCTAACCCTAGAGAACCTAAATTTGAATAAGTGGACCATTAGAGGTTTTTCTAAGAATCACTTGTCATAGGCCTCAAAGTAGCACTTGTTTTGGGAGAAATCTTGGAATACCATCGAAAATCTCTCGGTGGACCTAATTACTGAAATATAAAGGGCAATGACACGAAAGGTGCATAGGAAGTTAGGGTGGATAGGTTAGATGTTGGTAGGATCAATTACTTTGTTCCCCAACCGCTAATATATATTTACGGATGTGACAATAGAGACTACTTGGCGCTAATTTCAGTGCAGCGAACTCAAAAAAGAAAAGAGAAGTTTCCAATCCGGCTATAGAATCGAGCTAGAACTTTTTCAAGGTTTGTGAATCAAATGCCTAACCCTAGAGAACCTAAATTTCAATAAGTGGACCATTAGAGAGTTTTTCTAAGAATCACTTGTCATAGGCCTCAAAGTAGCACTTGTTTTGGGGGCAAAATCTTGGAATTCCATCGAAAATCTCCGGTGGACCTAATTACTGAAATAAGATGGGGAACGACAAGAAAGGTGCATAGGAAGTTAGGATGGATAGGTTAGATGTTAGTAGGATCAATTACATTCGTTCCCCAACCGTTAATATATGTTTCTAGATGTGACAATAGAGATGCTGGCTTTCAGCGCGGACTCAAAGAATGATTTCCAATCCGCCTTATAGAACTCAAAAGAAATGTGACAATAGTTTCCAATCCGGCCAGAGAATCGAGCTAGACTTTTTTTTTGGGTTGTGAATCAAATGCCTCACCCTAGAGAACCTAAATTTGAATAAGTGGACCATTAGAGAGTTTTTCTAAGAATCACTTGTCATAGGCCTCAAAGTAGCACTTTTTTAGGGCAAAATCTTGGAATTCTATCGAAAATCTCTGGTGGACCTAAGTACTTGAAATAAGAAGGGGAACGACACGAAAAAAGGTGCATAGGAAGTTACGGGTGGATAGGTTAGATGTTGGTAGGATCAATCACATTGCATTCCCCAACCGTTAATATATGTTTACGGATGTGACAATAGAGATCGCGGGCACCAATTTCAGCGCGAACTCAAAACAAAGAGAAGTTTCCAATCCTCGCTATAGAATCGAGCTAGACTTTTTTTGGGTTTGTGAATCAAATGCCTAACCCTAGAGAACCTTAAATTTGAATAAGTGGACCATTAGAGAGTTTTTCTAAGAATCACTTGTCATAGGCCTCAAAGTAGCACTTGTTTAGGGGCGAAATCTTGGAATTCCATAGAAAATCTCTCGTGGACCTAATTACTGAAATAAGAAGGGGAACGACACGAAAAGGTGCATAGGAAGTTAGGGTGGATAGGTTAGATGTTGGTAGGATCAATTACATTGCGTTCCCCAACCGCTAATATATATTTCTTACGGATGTGACAATAGAGACTATCATACGCTGATTTCAACGCAGAACTCAAAAAGAAAAAGAGAAGTTTCCAATCCGGCTATAGAATCGAGCTAGAACTTTTTTTTCGGTTGTGAATCAAATGCCTAACCCTAGAGAACCTAAATTTCAATAAGTGGACCATTAGAGAGTTTTTCTAAGAATCACTTGTCATAGGCCTCAAAGTAGCACTTGTTTAGGGAGAAAATCTTGGAATTCCTTCAAAAATCTCTCGTGGACCTAATTACTTTGAAATAAGATGGGGAATGACAAAGAAAGGTGCATAGGAAGTTAGGGTGGATAGGTTAGATGTTAGTTGGATCAATTACATTGCGTTCCCCAACCGTTAATATATGTTTTTGGATGTGACAATTGAGATCGGCCGGCGCTAATTTCAGCGTGAACTCAAAAAGAAAAAGAAGTTTCCAATCCGGTACTATAGAATCGAGCTAGACTTTTTCACGGTTGTGAATCAAATGCCTAACCCTAGAGAACCTAAATTTGAATAAGTGGACCATTAGAGGGTTTTTCTAAGAATTACTTGTCATAGGCCTCAAAGTAGCACTTGTTTAGGGTGAAATCTTGGAATACCATCGAAAATCTCTCGTGGACCTAATTACTTGAAAATAAGAAGGGGAACGACAAGAAAAGTGCATAGGAAGTTAGGGTGGATAGGTTAGATGTTGGTAGGATCAATTACATTTGCGTTCCCCAACCGCTAATATATATTTCTGGATGTGACAATAGAGACTATTTGGCACTGATTTCAGCGCGAACTCAAAAGAAAAAGAGAAGTTTCCAATCCGGCTATAGAATCGAGCTAGAACTTTTCGCGGTTGTGAATCAAATGCCTAACCCTAGAGAACCTAAATTTCAATAAGTGGACCATTAGAGAGTTTTTCTAAGACTCACTTGTCATAGGCCTCAAAGTAGCACTTGTTTTGGGCAAAATCTTGGAATTCCATCGAAAATCTCTCGTGGACCTAATTCAAATAAGACGGGGAACGACAAGAAGGTGCATAGGAAGTTAGGGTGGATAGGTTAGATGTTAGTAGGATCAATTACATTGCGTTCCCCAACCGTTAATATATGTTTTCGGATGTGACAATAGAGATCTGGCCGGGCGCTGATTTCAAAATGAACTCAAAAAAAGAAAAGTTTTCCAATCCTGCTATAGAATCGAGCTAGACTTTTTTGGTTGTGATTCAAATGCCTAACCCTAGAGAACCTAAAATTGAAGAAGTGGACCATTAGAGAGTTTTTCTAAGAATCACTTGTCATAGGCCTCAAAGTAGCACTTGTTTAGGGGCGAAATTTTGGAATTCCATCGAAAATCTCTCGGTGGACCTAATTACTTAAATAAGAAGGGGAAACGACAAGAAAAGGTGCATAGGAAGTTGGGGTGGATAGGTTAGATGTTAGTAGGATCAATTATATTGCGTCCCCAAACCGTTAATATATGTTTACGATGTGACAATAGAGGATCAATTACATTGCGCGTTAATTTCATGTGACAATAGAACTCAAAACAAAGTGAAGTTTCCAATCCTGCTATAGAATCGAGCTAGGCTTTTTTTTTTTTTTTGTGAATCAAATGCCTAACCCTAGAGAACCTAAATTTGAAGAAGTAGACCATTAGAGAGTTTTTCTAAGAATCACTTGTCATAGGCCTCAAAGTAACACTTGTTTAGGGCGAAAATCTTGGAATTCCATCGAAAATCTCTCGTGGACCTAATTACTGAAATAAGATGGGGAACGACAAGAAAGGTGCATAGGAAGTTAGGGTGGATAGTTTAGATGTTGGTAGGATCAATTACTTTGCGTTCCCCAACCGTTAATATATGTTTCGGATGTGACAATAGAGATCTTGGCGCTGATTTCAGCGCGAACTCAAAAAGAAATGCAGAAGTTCCAATCCGGCTATAGAATCGAGCTAGACTTTTTCCCGGTTGTGAATCAAATGCCTCACCCTAGAGAACCTAAATTTGAAGAAGTGGACCATTAGAGAGTTTTTCTAAGAATCACTTGTCATAGGCCTCAAAGTAGCACTTGTTTAGGGTGAAATCTTGGAATACCATCAAAAATCTCTAGTGGACCTAATTACTTTGAAATAAGAAGGGGAACGACACGAAAGGTGCATAGGAAGTTGGGGTGGATAGGTTAGATGTTGGTAGGATCAATTACATTTGCGTTCCCCAAACCGTTAATATATGTTTCGGATGTGACAATAGAGATCTGCTTTGGCGCTAATTTCAGCGCGAACTCAAAACAAAGAGAAGTTTCCAATCCCGCTATAGAATCGAGCTAGACCTTTTCGCGGGTTTGTGAATCAAATGCCTAACCCTAGAGAACCTAAATTTCAATAAGTGGACCATTAGAGAGTTTTTCTAAGACTCACTTGTCATAGGCCCCAAAGTAGCACTTGTTTAGGGTGAAATCTTGGAATACCATCGAAAATCTCTCGTGGACCTAATTGCTGAAATAAGAAGGGGAACGACAAGAAAGGTGCATAGGAAGTTAGGGTGGATAGGTTAGATGTTGGTAGGATCAATTACATTGCGTTCCCCAACCGCTAATATATATTTCCTCGGATGTGACAATAGAGACTGATCGGCGCTGATTTCAGCGACTGAACTCAAAAAAGAAAGAGAAGTTTCCAATCCGCTATAGAATCGAGCTAGAACTTTTTCGAAGGTTTGTGAATCAAATGCCTAACCCTAGAGAACCTAAATTTCAATAAGTGGACCATTAGAGAGTTTTTCTAAGACTCACTTGTCATAGGCCTCAAAGTAGCACTTGTTTTGGGCGAAATCTTGGAATTCCATCGAAAATCTCTGGTGGACCTAATTACTGAAATAAGAAGGGGAAACGACAAAGAGAGGTGCATAGGAAGTTAGGGTGGATAGGTTAGATGTTAGTAGGATCAATTACATTGCGTTCCCCAACCGTTAATATATGTTTTACGATGTGACAATAGAGATCTAGCGCGCTGATTTCAGTATGAACTCAAAAGAAACTGAAGTTTCCAATCCGGCTATAGAATCGAGCTAGACTTTTTTTCCCGTTGTGATTCAAATGCCTCACCCTAGAGAACCTAAAATTGAAGAAGTGGACCATTAGAGAGTTTTTCTAAGAATCACTTGTCATAGGCCTCAAAGTAGCACTTGTTTAGGGCGAAATTTTGGAATTCCATCGAAAATCTCTGGTGGACCTACGTACTTAAATAAGAAGGGGAACGACACGAAAGGTGCATAGGAAGTTGGGGTGGATAGGTTAGATGTTGGTAGGATCAATTATATTGCGTCCCCAAACCGTTAATATATGTTTTACGATGTGACAATAGAGATCGGCGGCGATTTCAGCGCGAACTCAAAACAAAGTGAAGTTTCCAATCCGCTATAGAATCGAGCTAGACTTTTTTCCCGGTTGTGAATCAAATGCCTCACCCTAGAGAACCTAAATTTGAAGAAGTAGACCATTAGAGAGTTTTTCTAAGAATCACTTGTCATAGGCCTCAAAGTAACACTTGTTTAGGGCAAATCTTGGAATTCCATCGAAAATCTCTCCGTGGACCTAATTACTGAAATAAGATGGGGAACGACAAGAAAGGTGCATAGGAAGTTAGGGTGGATAGTTTAGATGTTGGTAGGATCAATTACTTTGCGTTCCCCAACCGTTAATATATGTTTACGGATGTGACAATAGAGGCTGGCGGCGCTGATTTCAGCGTGAACTCAAAAAAAAAAGAAGTTTCCAATCCTGCTATAGAATCGAGCTAGACTTTTTTCCGGTTGTGAATCAAATGCCTCACCCTAGAGAACCTAAATTTGAAGAAGTGGACCATTAGAGAGTTTTTCTAAGAATCACTTGTCATAGGTCTCAAAGTAGCACTTGTTTAGGGTGAAATCTTGGAATACCATCGAAAATCTCTAGTGGACCTAAGTACTGAAATAAGAAGGGGAACGACACGAAAGGTGCATAGGAAGTTGGGGTGGATAGGTTAGATGTTGGTAGGATCAATTACATTGCGTTCCCCAAACCGTTAATATATGTTTTACGGATGTGACAATAGAGGCTGCCGCGGCGCCAATTTCAGCAACTCAAAACAAAGAGAAGTTTCCAATCCTGCTATAGAATCGAGCTAGACTTTTTCGGCGGTTGTGAATCAAATGCCTCACCCTAGAGAACCTAAATTTCAATAAGTGGACCATTAGAGAGTTTTCTAAGAATCACTTGTCATAGGCCTCAAAGTAGCACTTGTTTTGGGCGAAATCTTGGAATTCCATCGAAAATCTCTGGTGGACCTAATTATGAAATAAGATGGGAATGACAAGAAAGGTGCATAGGATGTTAGGGTGGATAGGTTAGATGTTAGTAGGATCAATTACATTGCGTTCCCCAACCGTTAATATATATTTCTAGATGTGACAATAAAGACTGCTTGCACTGATTTCAAATGCTTGAACTCAAAAAAAGAGAAGTTTCCAATCCGGCTATAGAATCGAGCTAGACTTTTTTTTCCGGTTGTGAATCAAATGCCTCACCCTAGAGAACCTAAATTTGAAGAAGTGGACCATTAGAGAGTTTTTCTAAGAATCACTTGTCATAGGCCTCAAAGTAGCACTTGTTTAGGGTGAAATCTTGGAATACCATCGAAAATCTCTCGGTGGACCTAATTCTTGAAATAAGAAGGGAACGACACGAAAGGTGCATAGGAAGTTAGGGTAGATAGGTTAGATGTTGGTAGGATCAATTACACCTGCGTTCCACAACCGCTAATATATATTTTCTGGATGTGACAATAGAGACTATCGGGCGCATTTTCAGCCTTGAACTCAAAAAAGAAAGAGAAGTTTCCAATCCGGCTATAGAATCGAGCTAGGAGAACTTTTCGCGGTTGTGAATCAAATGCCTAACCCTAGAGAACCTAAATTTCTATAAGTGGACCATTAGAGAGTTTTTGTAAGAATCACTTGTCATAGGCCTCAAAGTAGCACTTGTTTAGGGCGAAATCTTGGAATTCCATCGAAAATCTCGAGGTGGACCTAATTACTTGAAATAAGATGGGGAATGACAAGAAAGGTGCATAGGATGTTAGGGTGGATAGGTTAGATGTTAGTAGGATCAATTACATTGCGTTCCCCACCCATTAATATATATTTCTAGATGTGACAATAAAGGCTAGCTGGCGCGATTTATTGTGAACTCAAAAAAAAAGTTTCCAATCCCATTTATAGAATCGAGCTAGACTTTTTCCCCGATTTGTGAATCAAATGCCTAACCCTAGAGAACCTAAATTTGAATAAGCGGACCTTTAGAGAGTTTTTCTAAGAATCACTTGTCATAGGCCTCAAAGTAGCACTTGTTTAGGGTGAAATCTTGGAATACCATCGAAAATCTCTACGGTGGACCTAATTCTTGAAATAAGAAGGGGAACGACACGAAAGGTGCATAGGAAGTTAGGGTGGATAGGTTAGATGTTGGTAGGATCAATTACATTGCGTTCCACAACCGCTATATATATATTTCTAGATGTGACAATAGAGACTCTTCGGGCGCTAATTTCAAATAACTCAAAAGAAAGAGAAGTTTTCAATCCGGCTATAGAATCGAGCTAGAACTTTTTTTTTTTTGTTTGTGAATCAAATGCCTAACCCTAGAGAACCTAAATTTCAATAAGTGGACCATTAGAGAGTTTTTCTAAGAATCACTTATCATAGGCCTCAAAGTAGCACTTGTTTAGGGCGAAATCTTGGAATTCCATCGAAAATCTCTTGTGGACCTAATTCTTTGAAATAAGACGGGGAACGACAAGAAAGGTGCATAGGAAGTTAGGGTGGATAGGTTAGATGTTAGTGGGATCAATTACATTCGCGTTCCCCAACCGTTAATATATGTTTTACGGATGTGACAATAGAGGCTAGCGACGTTCCCAATTTCAAATACGAACTCAAAAAAAAGAAGTTTCCAATCCGCTATAGAATCGAGCTAGACTTTTTTCCGGTTGTGAAAAATGCCTCACCCTAGAGAACCTAAATTTGAAGAAGTGGACCCTTAGAGAGTTTTTCTAAGAATCACTTGTCATAGGCCTCAAAGTAGCACTTGTTTAGGGGCGAAATCTTGGAATTCCATCGAAAATCTCCGGGTGGACCTAATTCTTTGAAATAAGAAGGGGAACGACACGAAAGGTGGATAGGAAGTTGGGGTGGATAGGTTAGATGTTGGTAGGATCAATTACATTGCGTTCCCCAAACCGTTAATATATGTTTACGGATGTGACAATAGAGAGCTGCCGCTAAATTTCAGCGAACTCAAAACAAAGAGAAGTTTCCAATCCTGCTATAGAATCGAGCTAGACTTTTTTTGATTTGTGAATCAAATGCCTCACCCTAGAGAACCTAAATTTGAAGAAGTGGACCATTAGAGAGTTTTTCTAAGAATCACTTGTCATAGGCCTCAAAGTAACACTTTATTAGGGGCGAAATCTTGGAATTCCATCGAAAATCTCTGGTGGACCTAATTACTTGAAATAAGATGGGGAGCGACAAGAAAGGTGCATAGGAAGTTAGGGTGGATAGCTTAGATGTTAGTAGGATCAATTACTTTGCGTTCCCCAACCGTTAATATATGTTTTTCGGATGTGACAATAGAGATGGCTGGCACTAATTTCAGTGCGAACTCAAAAAAAAGAGAAGTTTCCAATCCGGCTATAGAATCGAGCTAGACTTTTTTTTGGTTGTGAATCAAATGCATGACCCTAGAGAACCTAAATTTGAAGAAGTGGACCATTAGAGAGTTTTTCTAAGAATCACTTGTCATAGGCCTCAAAGTAGCACTTGTTTAGGGCGAAATTTTGGAATTCCATCGAAAATCTCTGGGGTGGACCTAATTACTTTGAAATAAGAAGGGAATGACAAGAAAGGTGCATAGGAATTTAGGGTGGATAGGTTAGATGTTAGTAGGATCAATTACATTTCGCTCCCCACCCACTAATATATATTTCTAGATGTGACAATAAAGGCTGGCGCGATTTCAAATACAACTCAAAAAGCGAAGTTTCCAATCCGGCTATAGAATCGAGCTAGACTTTTTTCACGTTGTGAATCAAATGCCTAACCCTAGAGAACCTAAATTTCAATAAGTGGACCATTAGAGTTTTTCTAAGAATCACTTGTCATAGGCCTCAAAGTAGCACTTGTTTAGGGTGAAATCTTGGAATACCATCAAAAATCTCTAGTGGACCTAATGCTTGAAATAAGAAGGGAAACGACACGAAAAGGTGCATAGGAAGTTAGGGTGGATAGGTTAGATGTTGGTAGGATCAATTACATTTGCGTTCCACAACCGCTAATATATATTTCTAGATGTGACAATAGAGACTATCCGGCAGATTTCAAGCCGAACTCAAAAAGAAAGAGAAGTTTCCAATCCGCTATAGAATCGACCTAGAACTTTTTGGTTGTGAATCAAATGCCTAACCCTAGAGAACCTAAATTTCAATAAGTGGACCATTAGAGAGTTTTTTGTAAGAATCACTTGTCATAGGCCTCAAAGTAGCACTTGTTTAGGGGCGAAATCTTGGAATTCCATCGAAAATCTCTGGTGGACCTAATTACTGAAATAAGATGGGGAATGACAAGAAAGGTGCATAGGATGTTGGGGTGGATGGGTTAGATGTTAGTAGGATCAATTACATTGCGTTCCCCACCCATTAATATATATTTCTAGATGTGACAATAAAGAGGCTGGCGCTGATTTCAGCCTTGAACTCAAAAGAAAAAATAGAGTTTCCAATCCGGCTATAGAATCGAGCTAGACTTTTTCACGGTTGTGAATCAAATGCCTAACCCTAGAGAACCCAAATTTGAATAAGTGGACCATTAGAGAGTTTTTTCTAAGAATCACTTGTCATAGGCCTCAAAGTAGCACTTGTTTAGGGTGAAATCTTGGAATACCATCGAAAATCTCTGGTGGACCTACGTGCTTGAAATAAGAAGGGGAAACGACACGAAAGGTGCATAGGAAGTTAGGGTGGATAGGTAAGATGTTGGTAGGATCAATTACACTGCGTTCCACAACCGCTAATATATATTTCTAGATGTGACAATAGAGACTATCGGCGCGATTTCAGCGTTGAACTCAAAAAGAAGAGAAGTTTCCAATCCGGCTATAGAATCGAGCTAGAACTTTTTGCGGTTGTGAATCAAATGCCTAACCCTAGAGAACCTAAATTTCAATAAGTGGACCATTAGAGAGTTTTTGTAAGAATCACTTGTCATAGGCCTCAAAGTAGCACTTGTTTAGGGCGAAATCTTGGAATTCCATCGAAAATCTCTCGGTGGACCTAATCTTGAAATAAGAAGTTGAACGACACGAAAGGTGCATAGGAAGTTAGGGTAGATAGGTTAGATGTTGGTAGGATCAATTACATTTGCGTTCCCCAACCGCTAATATATATTTACGGATGTGACAATAGAGACTATGGCGCAGATTTCAGCGAACTCAAAAAGAAAGAGAAGTTTCCAATCCGGCTATAGAATCGAGCTAGAACTTTTTTCGCGGTTGTGAATCAAATGCCTAACCCTAGAGAACCTAAATTTCAATAAGTGGACCATTAGAGAGTTTTTGTAAGAATTACTTGTCATAGGCCTCAAAGTAGCACTTGTTTAGGGCAAAATCTTGGAATTCCATCGAAAATCTCCGGTGGACCTAATTTCTGAAAATAAGATGGGGAATGACAAGAAAGGTGCATAGGATGTTAGGGTGGATAGGTTAGATGTTAGTAGGATCAATTACATTGCGTTCCCCACCAATTAATATATTTCTAGATGTGACAATAAAGGCTGGCTGGCGCTGATTTCAGCGCTAACTCAAAAAAAAGAAGTTTCCAATCCGCTATAGAATCGAGCTAGAACTTTTTTTTTTCGGTTTGTGAATCAAATGCCTAACCCTAGAGAACCTAAATTTGAATATGTGGACCATTAGAGAGTTTTTCTAAGAATCACTTGTCATAGGCCTCAAAGTAGCACTTGTTTAGGGTGAAATCTTGGAATACCATCGAAAATCTCTGGTGGACCTACGTCTTTGAAATAAGAAGGGAACGACACGAAAGGTGCATAGGAAGTTAGGGTGGATAGGTAAGATGTTGGTAGGATCAATTACATTGCGTTCCACAACCGCTAAAATATATTTACGGATGTGACAATAGAGACTCTTGGGCTGATTTCAGCCGAACTCAAAAGAAAGAGAAGTTTCCAATCCGGCTATAGAATTGAGCAAGAACTTTTTTTTCATTTGTGAATCAAATGCCTAACCCTAGAGAACCTAAATTTCAATAAGTGGACCATTAGAGAGTTTTTCTAAGAATCACTTGTCCTAGGCCTCAAAGTAGCACTTGTTTAGGGTGAAATCTTGGAATACCATCGAAAATCTCTGGTGGACCTACGTATCGAAATAAGAAGGGGAACGACACGAAAGGTGCATAGGAAGTTAGGGTGGATAGGTTAGATGTTGGTAGGATCAATTACATTGCGTTCCACAACCGCTAATATATATTTCTAGATGTGACAATAGAGACTAGTGGCGCTGATTTCAGCCTTGAACTCAAAAAGAAAGAAAAGTTTCCAATCCGGCTATAGAATCGAGCTAGAACTTTTTCATTTGTGAATCAAATGCCTAACCCTAGAGAACCTAAATTTCAATAAGTGGACCATTAGAGAGTTTTTGTAAGAATCACTTATCATAGGCCTCAAAGTAGCACTTGTTTAGGGCGAAATCTTGGAATTCCATCGAAAATCTCTGGTGGACCTAATTACTGAAATAAGATGGGGAATGACAAGAAAGGTGCATAGGATGTTGGGGTGGATGGGTTAGATGTTAGTAGGATCAATTACATTGCGTTCCCCACCCATTAATATATATTTCTAGATGTGACAATAAAGACTGCTGGCGCTGATTTCAGCGCGAACTCAAAAGAAACAGAAGTTTCCAATCCGGCTATAGAATCGAGCTAGACTTTTCCACGGTTGTGAATCAAATGCCTAACCCTAGAGAACCTAAATTTGAATAAGTGGACCATTAGAGAGTTTTTCTAAGAATCACTTGTCATAGGCCTCAAAGTAGCACTTGTTTAGGGTGAAATCTTGGAATACCATCGAAAATCTCTCGTGGACCTAATTCTTTGAAATAAGAAGGGGAACGACACGAAAGGTGCGTAGGAAGTTAGGGGTGGATAGGTTAGATGTTGGTAGGATCAATTACACTGCGTTCCCCAACCGTTAATATATATTTACGGATGTGACAATAGAGACTAATGGGCGCTGATTTCAGCCTTGAACTCAAAAAAAAGAGAAGTTTCCAATCCGGCTATAGAATCGAGCTAGAACTTTTTTCGCGGTTGTGAATCAAATGCCTAACCCTAGAGAACCTAAATTTCAATAAGTGGACCATTAGAGAGTTTTTGTAAGAATCACTTGTCATAGGCCTCAAAGTAGCACTTGTTTAGGGCGAAATCTTGGAATTCCATCGAAAATCTCTAAGTGGACCTAATTCTTGAAATAAGAAGTTGAACGACACGAAAGGTGCATAGGAAGTTAGGGTAGATAGGTTAGATGTTGGTAGGATCAATTACACTGCCTTCCCCAACCGCTAATATATATTTAAGGTTGTGACAATAGAGACTACTTTTGGGCGATTTCAGCGCGAACTCAAAAAAAAAGAGAAGTTTCCAATCCGGCTATAGAATCGAGCTAGAACTTTTTCGGGTTGTGAATCAAATGCCTAACCCTAGAGAACCTAAATTTCAATAAGTGGACCATTAGAGAGTTTTTGTAAGAATTACTTGTCATAGGCCTCAAAGTAGCACTTGTTTAGGGGCGAAATCTTGGAATTCCATCGAAAATCTCTAGTGGACCTAATTTACTGAAATAAGATGGGGAATGACAAGAAAGGTGCATAGGATGTTAGGGTGGATAGGTTAGATGTTAGTAGGATCAATTACATTGCGTTCCCCACCCATTAATATATATTTCTAGATGTGACAATAAAGATCGCTGGCGCTGATTTATTTGTGAACTCAAAAAAAACGAGTTTTCCAATCCGGCTATAGAATCGAGCTAGACTTTTTCACGTTGTGAATCAAATGCCTAACCCTAGAGAACCTAAATTTGAATAAGTGGACCATTAGAGAGTTTTTCTAAGAATCACTTGTCATAGGCCTCAAAGTAGCACTTGTTTAGGGTGAAATCTTGGAATACCATCGAAAATCTACGGTGGACCTAATTGATTGAAATAAGAAGAAGGGACGACACGAAAGGTGCATAGGAAGTTAGGGTGGATAGGTTAGATGTTGGTAGGATCAATTACAATTGCGTTCCACAACCGCTAATATATATTTACGGATGTGACAATAGAGACTCTAATCGCTGATTTCAGGCGCGAACTCAAAAAAAGAAAGAGAAGTTTCCAATCCGGCTATAGAATCGAGCAAGAACTTTTTTGCGGTTGTGAATCAAATGCCTAACCCTAGAGAACCTAAATTTCAATAAGTGGACCATTAGAGAGTTTTTCTAAGAATCACTTGTCATAGGCCTCAAAGTAGCACTTGTTTAGGGTGAAATCTTGGAATACCATCGAAAATCTCTAGTGGACCTACGTCTTGAAAAAATAAGAAGGGGAACGACACGAAAGGTGCATAGGAAGTTAGGGTGGATAGGTTAGATGTTGGTAGGATCAATTACATTTAGTTCCACAACCGCTAATATATATTTCTAGATGTGACAATAGAGACTAGTGGCGCCGATTTCAGTAACTCAAAAAGAAAGAGAAGTTTCCAATCCGCTATAGAATCGAGCTAGAACTTTTCGCGGTTGTGAATCAAATGCCTAACCCTAGAGAACCTAAATTTCAATAAGTGGACCATTAGAGAGTTTTTGTAAGAATCACTTGTCATAGGCCTCAAAGTAGCACTTGTTTACGGCGAAATCTTGGAATTCCATCGAAAATCTCCGGTGGACCTAATTTACGGAAATAAGATGGGGAATGACAAGAAAGGTGCATAGGAAGTTAGGGTGGATAGGTTAGATGTTAGTAGGATCAATTACATTGCGTTCCCCAGCCATTAATATATATTTCTAGATGTGACAATAAAGGCTGGCGGCGCTGATTTCGGCGCGAACTCAAAAAAGAAAGTTTCCAATCCGGCTATAGAATCGAGCTAGACTTTTTCACGGTTGTGAATCAAATGCCTAACCCTAGAGAACCTAAATTTGAATAAGTGGACCATTAGAGAGTTTTTCTAAGAATCACTTGTCATAGGACTCAAAGTAGCACTTGTTTAGGGTGAAATCTTGGAATACCATCGAAAATCTCTGGTGGACCTAATCTTGAAATAAGAAGGGAACGACACGAAAGGTGCATAGGAAGTTAGGGTGGATAGGTTAGATGTTGGTAGGATCAATTACATTGCGTTCCACAACCGCTAATATATATTTCTGGATGTGACAATAGAGACTACTGGTGCTGATTTCAGAAACTCAAAAAAAAAAGAGAAGTTTCCAATCAACAAGCTATACAATCGAGCAAGAACTTTTTCAGCGGTTGTGAATCAAATGCCTAACCCTAGAGAACCTAAATTTCAATAAGTGGACCATTAGAGAGTTTTTCTAAGAATCACTTGTCATAGGCCTCAAAGTAGCACTTGTTTAGGGTGAAATCTTGGAATACCATCGAAAATCTCCGGTGGACCTACGTCTTTGAAATAAGAAGGGGAACGACACGAAAAGGTGCATAGGAAGTTAGGGTGGATAGGTTAGATGTTAGTAGGATCAATTACATTGCGTTTCCCCAACCGTTAATATATGTTTACGGATGTGACAATAGAGATAGCGGCGGGCGCTTTATTTCAGCGAACTCAAAAAGAAAACAGAAGTTTCCAATCCGCTATAAAATCAAGCTAGACTTTTTCCCGGTTGTGAATCAAGTGCCTCACCCTAGAGAACCTAAATTTAAAGAAGTGGACCATTAGAGAGTTTTTCTAAGAATCACTTGTCATAGGCCTCAAAGTAGCACTTGTTTAGGGCAAAATTTTGGAATTCCATCGAAAATCTCTAGGTGGACCTAATTCTTGAAATAAGAAGGGGAACGCCACGAAAGGTGCATAGGAAGTTGGGGTGGATAGGTTAGATGTTCGTAGGATCAATTACATTGCGTCCCCAAACCGTTAACATATGTTTGGATGTGACAATAGAGATCGGCGGCGCCAATTTCACGCCGAACTCAAAACAAAGAGAAGTTTCCAATCCTGCTATAGAATCGAGCTAAACTTTTTCGCGGTTGTGAATCAAATGCCTCACCCTAGAGAACCTAAATTTGAAGAAGTGGACCATTAGAGAGTTTTTCTAAGAATCACTTGTCATAGGCCTCAAAGTAACACTTTTTTAGGGCGAAATCTTGGAATTCCATCGAAAATCTTTGGTGGACCTAATTACTGAAATAAGATGGGGAAACGACAAGAAAGGTGCATAGGAAGTTTGGGTGGATAGCTTAGATGTTGGTAGGATCAATTACTTTGCGTTCCCCAACCGTTAATATATGTTTCGGATGTGACAATAGAGGCTAGCGGCGCCGATTTCAGCGCGAACTCAAAAGAAAAGTAAGTTTTTCAATCCGGCTAAAAGAATCGAGCTAGACTTTTTTCCCGGTTGTGAATCAAATGCCTCACCCTAGAGAACCTAAATTTGAAGAAGTGGACCATTAGAGAGTTTTTCTAAGAATCACTTGTCATAGGCCTCAAAGTAGCACTTGTTTAGGGCAAAATTTTGGAATTCCATCGAAAATCTCTCGTGGACCTACGTCTTGAAATAAGAAGGGGAACGACACGAAAGGTGCATAGGAAGTTAGGGTAGATAGGTTAGATGTTAGTAGGATCAATTACATTGCGTTCCCCACCCACTAATATATATTTCTTGATGTGACAATAAAGACTGCTGGCGCTGATTTCAGCGCGAACACAAAAGAAAGAGAACTTTCCAATCCGGCTTTAGAATCGAGCTAGAACTTTTCGCGGTTGTGAATCAAATGCCTCACCCTAGAGAACCTAAATTTGAAGAAGTGGACCATTACAGAGTTTTTCTAAGAATCACTTGTCATAGGCCTCAAAGTAGCACTTGTTTAGGGCGAAATCTTGGAATTCCATCGAAAATCTCTCGTGGACCTAATTCTTGAAATAAGATGGGGAATGACAAGAAAGGTGCATAGGAAGTTAGGGTGGATAGGTTAGATGTTAGTAGGATCAATTACATTGCGTTCCCCACCCATTAATATATATTTCTAGATGTGACAATAATAAGATCTAGCCGGCGCTGATTTCAGCGAACTCAAAAGAAACAGAAGTTTCCAATCCGCTATAGAATCGAGCTAGAACTTTTTCGCGGTTTGTGAATCAAATGCCTGACCCTAGAGAACCTAAATTTCAATAAGTGGACCATTAGAGAGTTTTTCTAAGAATCACTTGTCATAGGCCTCAAAGTAGCACTTGTTTAGGGCGAAATCTTGGAATTCCATCGAAAATCTCTGGTGGACCTACGTACTGAAATAAGAAGGGGAACGACACGAAAGGTGCATAGGAAGTTAGGGTAGATAGGTTAGATGTTAGTAGGATCAATTACATTGCGTTCCCCACCCACTAATATATATTTCTTGATGTGACAATAAAGAAGCTCTGGCCTGTATTTCAGCGCGAACTCAAAAGAAATGTAGTTTCCAATCCGGCTATAGAATCGAGCTAGACTTTTCACACGTTGTGAATCAAATGCCTAACCCTAGAGAACCTAAATTTGAATAAGTGGACCATTAGAGAGTTTTCTTAGAATCACTTGTCATAGGCCTCAAAGTAGCACTTGTTTAGGGTGAAATCTTGGAATACCATCGAAAATCTCTGATGGGACCTACGTCTGAAATAAGAAGGGAACGACACGAAAAGGTGCATAGGAAGTTAGGGTGGATAGGTTAGATGTTGGTAGGATCAATTACATTACTGCGTTCCACAACCGCTAATATATATTTACGGATGTGACAATAGAGACTACTGGCTGATTTCGCGTGAACTCAAAAGAAAGAGAAGTTTCCAATCCGCTATAGAATCGAGCTAGAGAACTTTTCGTGTTGTGAATCAAATGCCTCACCCTAGAGAACCTAAATTTGAAGAAGTGGACCATTAGAGAGTTTTTCTAAGAATCACTTGTCATAGGCCTCAAAGTAGCACATGTTTAGGGCAAAATCATGGAATTCCATCAAAAATCTCTCGTGGACCTAATTACCAAATAAGATGGGGAAACGACACGAAAGGTGCATAGGAAGTTAGGGTGGATATGTTAGATGTTGGTAGGATCAATTACTTTGCTTTCCCCAATCGTTAATATATGTTTTGGATGTGACAATAGAGATCGGCGGCGCTAATTTCAGCGCGAACTCAAAACAAAGAGAAGTTTCCAATCCGCTATAGAATCGAGTTAGACTTTTTCACGGTTGTGAATCAAATGCCTAACCCTAGAGAACCTAAATTTGAATAAGTGGACCATTAGAGAGTTTTTCTTTCAATCACTTGTCATAGGCCTCAAAGGAGCACTTGTTTAGGGTGAAATCTTAGAATACCATCGAAAATCTCTCGTGGACCTACATACTTTGAAATAAGATGGGGAACAACACGAAAAGGTGCATAGGAAGTTAGGGTGGATAGGTTAGATGTTGGTAGGATCAATTACATTGCGTTCCCCAACTGTTAATATATGTTTACGGATGTGACAATAGAGACCGGCTGGCGGCACCAATTTCAGCGCGAACTCAAAACAAAGAGAAGTTTTCAATCCGCTTATAGAATCGACCTAGACTTTTTTTGCGGTTGTGAATCAAATGCCTAACCCTAGAGAACCTTAATTTGAATAAGTGGACCATTAGAGAGTTTTTCTAAGAATCACTTGTCATAGGCCTCAAAGTAGCACTTGTTTAGGGCGAAATCTTGGAATTCCATCGAAAATCTCTGGTGGACCTACGTCTTGAAATAAGAAGGGGAACGACACGAAAGGTGCA
Source organism: Hyparrhenia diplandra (assembly GCA_015847255.1). NCBI lineage: Eukaryota > Viridiplantae > Streptophyta > Magnoliopsida > Poales > Poaceae > Hyparrhenia > Hyparrhenia diplandra. The sequence continues at coordinate 56,954 of JADLZK010004211.1, read as the reverse complement.
TAAGAAGTTAGCGTGGATAGGTTAGATGTTGGTAGGATCAATTACATTGCGTTCCCCACCCATTAATATATATTTCTAGATGTGACAATAAAGATCACCGGTGCTGATTTCAGTTTAGGACCGAAAAAAAGAAGTTTCCAATCCGCCATAGAATCGAGCTAGACTTTTTCTCGGTTGTGAATCAAATGCCTCACCCTAGAGAACCTAAATTTGAAGAAGTGGACCATTAGAGAGTTTTTTCTAAGAATCACTTATCATAGGCCTCAAAGTAGCACTTGTTTAGGGGCTTAATTTTTGGAATTCCATCGAAAATCTCCGGTGGACCTAATTGCACTGAAATAAGAAGGGAACGACACGAAAGGTGCATAGGAAGTTAGGGTGGATAGGTTAGATGTTAGTAGGATCAATTACATTGCGTTTCCCAACCGTTAATATATGTTTACGGATGTGACAATAGAGATCTGGCGGCGCTGATTTCAGCGAACTCAAAAGAAACAGAAGTTTCCAATCCGCTATAATATCGAGCTAGACTTTTTTCCGGTTGTGAATCAAATGCCTCACCCTAGAGAACCTAAATTTGAAGAAGTGGACCATTAGAGAGTTTTTCTAAGAATCACTTGTCATAGGCCTCAAAGTAGCACTTTTTAGGGCGAAATCTTGGAATTCCATCGAAAATCTCTGGTAGACCTAATTCTTTGAAATAAGATGGGGAAACGACAAGAAAGGTGCATAGGAAGTTAGGGTGGATAGCTTATATGTTGGTAGGATCAATTACTTTGCGTTCCCCAACCGTTAATATATGTTTACGGATGTGACAATAGAGACTTTCACATGCCTTGATTTCAGCGAACTCAAAAGAAAGAGAAGTTTCCAATCCGGCTATAGAATCGAAGCTAGAACTTTTTCGCGGTTGTGAATCAAATGCCTCACCCTAGAGAACCTAAATTTCAAGAAGTGGACCATTAGAGAGTTTTTCTAAGAATCACTTGTCATAGGCCTCAAAGTAGCACATGTTTAGGGGCGAAATCATGGAATTCCATCAAAAATCTCTAGTGGACCTAATTACTGAAATAAGATGGGGAACGACACGAAAGGTGCATAGGAAGTTAGGGGTGGATAGGTTAGATGTTGGTAGGATCAATTACTTTATGTTCCCCAATCGTTAATATATGTTTACGATGTGACAATAGAGACTGGCCGCGCTAATTTCAGCAAATTAACTCAAAACAAAGAGAAGTTTCCAATCCGCTATAGAATCGAGCTAGACTTTTTTGGCGGTTGTGAATCAAATGCCTCACCCTAGAGAACCTAAATTTGAAGAAGTGGACCATTAGAGAGTTTTTCTAAGAATCACTTGTCATAGGCCCTCAAAGTAGCACTTTTTAGGGCGAAAATCTTGGGAATTCCATCGAAAATCTCTGGTGGACCTAAGTAATGAAAATAAGATGGGGGACGACAAGAAAGGTGCATAGGAAGTTAGGGTGGATAGGTTAGATGTTGGTAGGATCAATTACATTGCGTTCCCTAACCGTTGATATATGTTTCTAGATGTGACAATAGAGATCACCGGCGCTAATTTCAGCATGAACTCAAAACAAAGAAAAAAGTTTCCAATCCTGCTATAGAATCGAGCTAGACTTTTTCGCGGTTGTGAATCAAATGCCTCACCCTAGAGAACCTAAATTTGAAGAAGTGGACCATTAGAGAGTTTTTCTAAGAATCACTTGTCATAGGCCTCAAAGTAGCACTTTTTAGGGCGAAATCTTAGAATTCCATCAAAAATCTCTCGTGGACCTAATTAATGAAATAAGATGGGGAACAACAAGAAAGGTGCATAGGAAGTTAGGATGGATAGCTTAGACGTTGGTAGGATCAATTACTTTGCGTTCCCCAACCGTTAATATATGTTTCTCGATGTGACAATAGAGACTCTGCCGCGCCAATTTCAGCCACAACTCAAAGGAAAGAGAAGTTTCCAATCCGGCTATAGAATCGAGCTAGAACTTTTCACGGTTGTGAATCAAATGCCTCACCCTAGAGAACCTAAATTTGAAGAAGTGGGCCATTAGAGAGTTTTTCTAAGAATCACTTGTCATAGGCCTCAAAGTAGCACTTGTTTAGGGCGAAATCTTGGAATTCTATCGAAAAACTCGGTGGACCTAATTCTTGAAATAAGAAGGGGAACCACACGAAAGGTGCATAGGAAGTTAGGGTGGATAGGTTAGATGTTGGTAGGATCAATTACTTTGCGTTCCCCAATCGTTAATATATGTTTCGATGTGACAATAGAGATCGGCCGGCGCTAATTTCAGCGCGAACTCAAAACAAAGAGAAGTTTCCAATCCGCTATAGAATCGAGCTAGACTTTTTCACGGTTGTGAATCAAATGCCTAACCCTAGAGAACCTAAATTTGAATAAGTGGACCATTAGAGAGTTTTTCTTTGAATCACTTGTCGTAGGCCTCAAAGTAGCACTTGTTTAGGGTGAAATCTTGGAATACCATCAAAAATCTCTCGTGGACCTACATACTGAAATAAGATGGGGAACGACACGAAAGGTGCATAGGAAGTTAGGGTGGATAGGTTAGATGTTGGTAGGATCAATTACATTGCGTTCCCCAACCGTTAATATATGTTTCTGGGATGTGACAATAGAGACTGCCGGCACCAATTTCAGCGCGAACTCAAAAGAAAGAGAAGTTTCCAATCCGCTATAGAATCGAGCTAGAACTTTTCGCGGTTGTGAATCAAATGCCTCACCCTAGAGAACCTAAATTTGAAGAAGTGGACCATTAGAGAGTTTTTCTAAGAATCAGTTGTCATAGGCCTCAAAGTAGCACTTGTTTAGGGCGAAATCTTGGAATTATATCGAAAATCTCTCTGGTGGACCTACGTCTTTGAAATAAGAAGGAGAAACGACACGAAAAAGGTGCATAGGAAGTTAGGGTGGATAGGTTAGATGTTGGTAGGATCAATTACATTGCGTTCCCTAACCGTTGATATATATTTTTCTAGATGTGACAATAAGACTAGCCGGCGCTAATTTCAGCCCGAACTCAAAACAAAGAGAAGTTTCCAATCCCCGCTATAGAATCGAAGCTAGACTTTTTCGCGGTTGTGAATTAAATGCCTCACCCGAGAGAACCTAAATTTGAAGAAGTGGACCATTAGAGAGTTTTTCTTTGAATCACTTGTCATAGGCCTCAAAGTAGCACTTTTTAAGGCGAAATCTTGGAATTCCATCGAAAATCTCCGTGGACCTAATTACTGAAATAAGATGGGGAAATCGACAAGAAAGGTGCATAGGAAGTTAGGGTGGATAGCTTAGATGTTGGTAGGATCAATTACTTTATGTTCCCCAACCGTTAATATATGTTTCGGATGTGACAATAGAGACTCGCCGGCGCCAATTTCAGCCTTGAACTCAAAAGAAAGAGAAGTTTCCAATCCGCTATAGAATCGAGCTAGAACTTTTCACGATTGTGAATCAAATGCCTCACCCTAGAGAACCTAAATTTGAAGAAGTGGACCATTAGAGAGTTTTTCTAAGAATTACTTGTCATAGGCCTCAAAGTAGCACTTGTTTAGGGCTTAAATCTTGGAATTCCATCGAAAATCTCCGGTGGACCTAATTACTGAAATAAGAAGGGGAACGACAAGAAAAAGGTACATAGGAAGTTAGGGTGGATAGGTTAGATGCTGGTAGGATCAATTATATTGCGTTCCCCAACCGTTGATATATGTTTCTAGATGTGACAATAGAGATCGCCGGCGCCATTTCAAATAAACTCAAAACAAAGAGAAGTTTCCAATCCTCGCTATAGAATCGAGCTAGACTTTTTCACGATTGTGAATCAAATGCCTAACCCTAGAGAACCTAAATTTGAATAAGTGGACCATTAGAGAGTTTTTCTAAGAATCACTTGTCATAGGCCTCAAAGTAGCACTTGTTTAGGGCGAAATCTTGGAATTCCATCGAAAATCTCCGTGGACCTAATTATCGAAATAAGAAGGGGAACGACAAGAAAGGTACATAGGAAGTTAGGGTGGATAGGTTAGATGTTGGTAGGATCAATTACACTTGCGCTCCACAATCGCCGATATATATTTCGGATGTGACAATAGAGATCAATTATACTGGCGCTATTTCAAATAAACTCAAAACAAAGAGAAGTTTCCAATCCTGCTATAGAATCGAGCTAGGCTTTTTCCCCGGTTGTGAATCAAATGCCTAACCCTATAGAACCTAAATTTGAATAAGTGGACCATTAGAGAGTTTTTCTAAGAATCACTTGTCATAGGCCTCAAAGTAGCACTTGTTTAGGGTGAAATCTTGGAAATCGAAATCTCTCGTGGACCTACGTGATCAAATAAGAAGGGGAACGACACGAAAGGTGCATAGGAAGTTAGGGTGGATAGGTTAGATGTTGGTAGGATCAATTACATTGCGTTCCCCAACTATTAATATATGTTTCGGATGTGACAATAGAGACCGGCCGGCACCAATTTCAGCTGAACTCAAAACAAAGAGATGTTTCCAACCCGCTATAGAATCGAGCTAGACTTTTTTATGGTTGTGAATCAAATGCCTAACCCTAGAGAACCTTAATTTGAATAAGTGAACCATTAGAGAGTTTTTCTAAGAATCACTTGTCATAGGCCTCAAAGTAGCACTTGTTTAGGGTGAAATCTTGGAATACCATCGAAAATCTCCGTGGACCTAATGCATCGAAATAAGAAGGGGAAATCGATACGAAAAAGGTGCATAGGAAGTTAGGGTGGATAGGTTACATGTTGGTAGGATCAATTACATTGCGTTCCCCTAACTGTTAATATATGTTTCTCGATGTGACAATAGAGACTGGCCGGCACCAATTTCAGCGAACTCAAAACAAAGAGACGTTTCCAATCATGCTATAGAATCGAGCAAGACTTTTTTTGCGGTTTGTGAATCAAATTCCTAACCCTAGAGAACCTTAATTTGAATAAGTGGACCATTAGAGAGTTTTTCTAAGAATCACTTATCATAGGCCTCAAAGTAGCACTTGTTTAGGGTGAAATCTTGGAATACCATCAAAAATCTCTGGTGGACCTACGTACTGAAATAAGAAGGGGAACGACACGAAAGGTGCATAGGAAGTTAGGGTGGATAGGTTAGATGTTGGTAGGATCAATTACATTGCGTTCCCCAACTTTTAATATATGTTTCGATGTGACAATAGAGACTGCTGGCACCAATTTAAGCCGAACTCAAAACAAAGAGAAGTTTCCAATCCTCGCTATAGAATCGAAGCTAGACTTTTTTTTTGCGGTTGTGAATCAAATGCCTCACCCTAGAGAACCTAAATTTGAAGAAGTGGACCATTAGAGAGTTTTTCTAAGAATCACTTGTCATAGGCCTCAAAGTAGCACTTGTTTAGGGCGAAATCTTGGAATTCCATCGAAAATCTCCGTGGACCTAATTATCGAAATAAGAAGGGAAATGACACGAAAGGTGCATAGGAAGTTAGGGTGGATTGGTTAGATGTTGTTAGGATTAATTACATTGCGTTCCCCACCCATTAATATATATTTCTAGGTGTGACAATAGAGATCTGGCCGGCGCTGATTTCAAATAACTCAAAAGAAAGAGAAGTTTCCAATCCGCTATAGAATCGAAGCTAGACTTTTTCAGCTTGAATCAAATGCCTCACCCTAGAGAACCTAAATTTGAAGAAGTGGACCATTAGAGAGTTTTCTAAGAATTACTTGTCATAGGCCTCAAAGTAGCACTTGTTTAGGGCGAAATCTTGGAATTCCATCGAAAATCTCTCGTGGACCTAATTGCTGAAATAAGAAGGGGAACGACAAGAAAGGTACATAGGAAGTTAGGGTGGATAGGTTAGATGTTGGTAGGATCAATTACACCGCGCTCCCCACCCATTAATATATATTTCTAGATGTGACAATAGAGATCGGCCGGGCGCCGATTTCAGCGAACTCAAAAGAAAAGAGAAGTTTCCAATCCCGCTATAGAATCGAGCTAGACTTTTTCGCCGTTGTGAATCAAATGCCTCACCCTAGAGAACCTAAATTTGAAGAAGTGGACCATTAGAGAGTTTTTCTAAGAATCACTTGTCATAGGCCTCAAAATAGCACTTGTTTAGGGGCGAAATCTTGGAATTCCATCGAAAATCTCTAGTGGACCTAATTACTGAAATAAGAAGGGGAACGACAAGAAAGGTACATAGGAAGTTTGGGTGGATAGGTTAGATGTTGGTAGGATCAATTACATTGCGTTCCACAACCGTTGATATATATTTCGATGTGACAATAGAGACTGCTGGCGCTTATTTCAGCGCGAACTCAAAACAAAGAGAAGTTTCCAATCCTGCTATAGAATCGAGCTAGACTTTTTCCCGGTTGTGAATCAAATGCCTAACCCTAGAGAACCTAAATTTGAATAAGTGGACCATTAGAGAGTTTTTCTAAGAATCACTTGTCATAGGCCTCAAAGTAGCACTTGTTTAGGGTGAAATCTTGAAATCGAAAATCTCCTCGTGGACCTAATGCATCGAAATAAGAAGGGGAACGACACGAAAGGTGCATAGGAAGTTAGGGTGGATAGGTTAGATGTTGGTAGGATCAATTACATTGCGTTCCCAACTATTAATATATGTTTCGATGTGACAATAGAGACCGGCTGGCACCAATTTCAGCGCGAACTCAAAACAAAGAGATGTTTCCAATCCCGCTATAGAATCGAGCTAGACTTTTTTGCGGTTGTGAATCAAATGCCTAACCCTAGAGAACCTAAATTTGAATAAGTGGACCATTAGAGAGTTTTTCTAAGAATCACTTGTCATAGGCCTCAAAGTAGCACTTGTTTAGGGCGAAATCTTGGAATTCCATCGAAAATCTCTCGTGGACCTACGCATCGAAATAAGAAGGGGAATGACACGAAAGGTGCATAGGAAGTTAGGGGTGGATAGGTTAGATGTTGGTAGGATCAATTACACTGCGCCCCCAACCGTTATATATATTTTCGATGTGACAATAGAGACTATCGGCGCTGATTTCAGCGCGAACTCAAAAAAAAGAGAAGTTTCCAATCCCGCTATAGAATCGAGCTAGAACTTTTTCACTGCGGTTGTGAATCAAATGCCTCACCCTAGAGAACCTAAATTTGAAGAAGTGGACCATTAGAGAGTTTTTCTAAGAATCACTTGTCATAGGCCTCAAAGTAGCACTTGTTTAGGGCTTAAATCTTGGAATTCCATCGAAAATCTCTCCGTGGACCTAATTATAGAAATAAGAAGGGAATGACAAGAAAGGTACATAGGAAGTTAGGGTGGATAGGTTAGATGTTGGTAGGATCAATTACATTGCGCTCCCCAACCCATTAATATATGTTTCGATGTGACAATAGAGACTCGCCGGCACCAATTTCAGCGCATTAACTCAAAACAAAGAGAAGTTTCCAATCCTGCTATAGAATCGAAGCTAGACTTTTTTAGCGGTTGTGAATCAAATGCCTAACCCTAGAGAACCTAAATTTGAATAAGTGGACCATTAGAGAGTTTTTCTAAGAATCACTTGTCATAGGCCTCAAAGTAGCACTTGTTTAGGGCTTAAATCTTGGAATTCCATCGAAAAATCTCCGTGGACCTAAGTAATCGAAATAAGAAGGGGAACGACACCTAAAGGTGCATAGGAAGTTAGGGTGGATTGGTTAGATGTTGGTAGGATCAATTACATTGCGTTCCCCACCCATTAATATATATTTCTAGATGTGACAATAGAGATCGCCGGGCGCCGATTTCAGCGAACTCAAAAGAAATAGAAGTTTGCAATCCGCTATAGAATCGAGCTAGACTTTTTCGCTGTTGTGAATCAAATGCCTCACCCTAGAGAACCTAAATTTGAAGAAGTGGACCATTAGAGAGTTTTTCTAAGAATCACTTGTCATAGGCCTCAAAGTAGCACTTGTTTAGGGCTTAAACCTTGGAATTCCATCGAAAATCTCTCGTGGACCTAATTACTGAAATAAGAAGGGGAACGACAAGAAAGGTACATAGGAAGTTAGGTGGATAGGTTAGATGTTTGTAGGATCAATTACATTGCGTTCCCAACCCATTAATATATATTTCTAGATGTGACAATAGAGATCCGCCGGCGCTGATTTCAGCGCGAACTCAAAAGAAAGAGAAGTTTCCAATCCGCTATAGAATCGAGCTAGACTTTTTTTCGTTGTGAATCAAATGCCTCACCCTAGAGAACCTAAATTTGAAGAAGTGGACCATTAGAGAGTTTTTCTAAGAATCACTTGTCATAGGCCTCAAAGTAGCACTTGTTTAGGGCTTAAATCTTGGAATTCCATCGAAAATCTCTCGTGGACCTAATTACTGAAATAAGAAGGGGAACGACAAGAAAGGTACATAGGAAGTTTGGGTGGATAGGTTAGATGTTGGTAGGATCAATTATATTATGCTCCCCAACCGTTGATATATGTTTCTAGATGTGACAATAGAGATCGCCGGCGCTAATTTCAGCGAACTCAAAACAAAGAGAAGTTTCCAATCCGCTATAGAATCGAAGCTAGACTTTTTCACGGTTGTGAATCAAATGCCTAACCCTAGAGAACCTAAATTTGAATAAGTGGACCATTAGAGAGTTTTTCAAAGAATCACTTGTCATAGGCCTCAAAGTAGCACTTGATTTAGGGCGAAATCTTGGAATTCCATCGAAAATCTCCGGTGGACCTAATTACTGAAATAAGAAGGGGAACGACAAGAAAGGTACATAGGAAGTTAGGGTGGATAGGTTAGATGTTGGTAGGATCAATTACATGGTTCCACAATCGTTGATATATATTTCTAGATGTGACAATAGAGATCGTTGGCGCTATTTCAAGCGCGAACTCAAAACAAAGAGAAGTTTCCAATCCTGCTATAGAATCGAGCTAGACTTTTACCCGGTTGTGAATCAAATGCCTAACCCTAGAGAACCTAAATTTGAATAAGTGGACCATTAGAGAGTTTTTCTAAGAATCACTTGTCATACAAAGTAGCACTAGTTTAGGGCGAAATCTTGGAAATCAAAAAATCTCTCGTGGACCTAATTATCGAAATAAGAAGGGAACGACACCTAAAGGTGCATAGGAAGTTAGGGTGGATAGGTTAGATGTTGGTAGGATCAATTACACTTTGCGCTCCACAATCGCCGATATATATTTACGATGTGACAATAGAGACTACTGGCGCTGATTTCAGCGCGAACTCAAAAGAAAGAGAAGTTTCCAATCCGGCTATAGAATCGAGCTAGAACTTTTCACGGTTGTGAATCAAATGCCTAACCCTAGAGAACCTAAATTTGAAGAAGTGGACCATTAGAGAGTTTTTCTAAGAATCACTTGTCATAGGCCTCAAAGTAGCACTTGTTTAGGGCGAAATCTTGGAATTCCATCGAAAATCTCCTCGTGGACCTAATTACTGAAATAAGAAGGGGAATGACAAGAAAGGTACATAGGAAGTTAGGGTGGATAGGTTAGATGTTGGTAGGATCAATTACATTGCGTTCCCCAACCGTTAATATATGTTTCGATGTGACAATAGAGATCGGCGGCACCAATTTCAGCGAACTCAAAACAAAGAGAAGTTTCCAATCCCGCTATAGAATCGAAGCTAGACTTTTTTGCGGTTGTGAATCAAATGCCTAACCCTAGAGAACCTAAATTTGAATAAGTGGACCATTAGAGAGTTTTTTAAGAATCACTTGTCATAGGCCTCAAAGTAGCACTTGTTTAGGGCGAAATCTTGGAATTCCATCGAAAATCTCTCGTGGACCTACGCATCGAAATAAGAAGGGGAACGACACCTAAAGGTGCATAGGAAGTTAGGGTGGATTGGTTAGATGTTGGTAGGATCAATTACATTGCGCTCCCCACCCATTAATATATATTTCTAGATGTGACAATAGAGATCGCCGGCGCCGATTTCATCAACTCAAACTCAAAAGAAAGAGAAGTTTCCAATCCGCTATAGAATCGAAGCTAGACTTTTTCGCGGTTGTGAATCAAATGCCTCACCCTAGAGAACCTAAATTTGAAGAAGTGGACCATTAGAGAGTTTTTCTAAGAATCACTTGTCATAGGCCCCAAAGTAGCACTTGTTTAGGGCGAAATCTTGGAATTCCATCGAAAAATCTCCGTGGACCTAATTAATGAAATAAGAAGGGGAACGACAAGAAAGGTACATAGGAAGTTAGGGTGGATAGGTTAGATGTTGGTAGGATCAATTACATTGCGTTCCCCACCCATTAATATATCTTTCTAGATGTGACAATAGAGATCGGCCGGCGCCGATTTCAAATACAACTCAAAAAGAAAGAGAAGTTTCCAATCCGCTATAGAATCGAGCTAGACTTTTTCGCGGTTGTGAATCAAATGCCTCACCCTAGAGAACCTAAATTTGAAGAAGTGGACCATTAGAGAGTTTTTCTAAGAATCACTTGTCATAGGCCTCAAAGTAGCACTTGTTTAGGGCGAAAATCTTGGAATTCCATCGAAAATCTCCGGTGGACCTAATTACTGAAATAAGAAGGGGAACGACAAGAAAGGTACATAGGAAGTTTGGGTGGATAGGTTAGATGTTGGTAGGATCAATTATATTGCGTTCCCCAACCGCTGATATATGTTTCTAGATGTGACAATAGAGGCCGGTGTAAATTTCAAATAACTCAAAACAAAGAGAAGTTTCCAATCCCGCTATAGAATCGAAGCTACAGAATTTTTCACGGTTGTGAATCAAATGCCTAACCCTAGAGAACCTAAATTTGAATAAGTGGACCATTAGAGAGTTTTTTCTAAGAATCACTTGTCATAGGCCCCAAAGTAGCACTTGTTTAGGGCTTAAATCTTGGAATTCCATCGAAAATCTCGGTGGACCTAATTACCGAAATAAGAAGGGGAACGACAAGAAAAAGGTACATAGGAAGTTAGGGTGGATAGGTTAGATGTTGGTAGGATCAATTACACTTAATGCGCTCCACAAATCGCTATATATATTTCTAGATGTGACAATAGAGATCGCCGGCGCTATTTCAGCTTAACTCAACACAAAGAGAAGTTTCCAATCCTGCTATAGAATCGAAGCTAGACTTTTTCCGGTTGTGAATGAAATGCCTAACCCTAGAGAACCTTAATTTGAATAAGTGGACCATTAGAGAGTTTTCTAAGAATCACTTGTCATAGGCCTCAAAGTAGCACTTGTTTAGGGCTTAAATCTTGGAATTCCATCGAAAATCTCTCGTGGACCTAATGCACTGAAATAAGAAGGGGAACGACACCTAAAGGTGCATAGGAAGTTAGGGTGGATAGGTTAGATGTTGGAAGGATCAATTACATTGCGCTCCCCAACTCTTAATATATATTTTCTCGATGTGACAATAGAGACTCGGCTTGCACCAATTTTAGCGCTGAACTCAAAACAAAGAGAAGTTTCCAATCCGCTATAGAATCGAGCTAGACATTTTTATGGTTGTGAATCAAATGCCTAACCCTAGAGAACCAAAATTTGAATAAGTGGACCATTAGAGAGTTTTTCTAAGAATCACTTATCATAGGCCTCAAAGTAGCACTTGTTTAGGGTGAAATCTTAGAATACCATCGAAAATCTCCGTGGACCTAATTATCAAATAAGATGGGGAAATCCACAAGAAAGGTGCATAGGAAGTTAGGGTGGATAGGTTAGATGTTGGTAGGATCAATTACATTGCGCTCCCAAACCGCTAATATATATTTCCTCGATGTGACAATAGAGACTATCGGCGCTGATTTCAGCCCTAACTAAAAAGAAAGAGAAGTTTCCAATCCGCTATAGAATCGAAGCTAGAACTTTTCGCGGTTGTGAATCAAATGCCTCACCCTAGAGAACCTAAATTTGAAGAAGTGGACCATTAGAGAGTTTTTCTAAGAATCACTTGTCATAGGCCTCAAAGTAGCACTTGTTTAGGGCTTAAATCTTAGAATTCCATCGAAAAACCTCGTGGACCTAATTATCGAAATTAGAAGGGGAACCACACGAAAGGTGCATAGGAAGTTAGGGTGGATAGGTTAGATGTTGGTAGGATCAATTACATTGCGTTCCCCAACCGCTAATATATGTTTCTAGATGTGACAATAGAGATCCAGGCGCTAATTTCAGCGAACTCAAAACAAAGAGAAGTTTCCAATCCGCTATAGAATCGAAGCTAGACTTTTTCACGGTTGTGAATCAAATGCCTAACCCTAGAGAACCTAAATTTGAATAAGTGGACCATTAGAGAGTTTTTCTAAGAATCACTTATCATAGGCTTCAAAGTAGCACTTGTTTAGGGTGAAATTTTGGAATACCATCGAAAATCTCTCTCGTGGACCTAATTACTGAAAAATAAGAAGGGGAACGACACTAAAGGTGCATAGGAAGTTAGGGTGGATAGGTTAGATGTTGGTAGGATCAATTACATTGCGCTCCCCCCAACCGCTAATATATGTTTCGATGTGACAATAGAGACTGCCCGGGCACCAATTTCAAACGAACTCAAAACAAAGAGAAGTTTCCAATCCTCGCTATAGAATCGAAGCTAGACATTTTTTGCGGTTGTGAATCAAATGCCTAACCCTAGAGAACCTAAATTTGAATAAGTGGACCATTAGAGAGTTTTTCTAAGAATCACTTGTCATAGGCCTCAAAGTAGCACTTGTTTAGGGCTTAAATCTTGGAATTCCATCGAAAATCTCGGTGGACCTAATGCATGAAATAAGAAGGGAACCATACGAAAAGGTGCATAGGAAGTTAGGGTGGATAGGTTAGATGTTGGTAGGATCAATTACATTGCGCTCCCCAACCATTAATATATATTTCTAGATGTGACAATAGAGATCGGCCGGCGCTGATTTCAGCGCCGACTCAAAAGAAAAGAAAAGTTTCCAATCCGCTATAGAATCGATCTAGACTTTTTTCACGCTTGAATCAAATGCCTAACCCTAGAGAACCTAAATTTAAATAAGTGGACCATTAGAGAGTTTTTCTAAGAATCACTTGTCATAGGCCTCAAAGTAGCACTTGTTTAGGGTGAAATCTTGGAATACCATCGAACATCTCCGTGGACCTACGCATCGAAATAAGAAGGGGAACGACACGAAAGGTGCATAGGAAGTTAGGGTGGATAGGTTAGATGTTGGTAGGATCAATTACATTGCGCCCCACAACCGCTAATATATATTTCGATGTGACAATAGAGACTCATCGGGCGCCGATTTCAGCGCGAACTAAAAGAAAAAGAGAAGTTTCCAATCCGGCTATAGAATCGAAGCTAGAACTTTTCGCGGTTGTGAATCAAATGCCTCACCCTAGAGAACCTAAATTTGAAGAAGTGGACCATTAGAGAGTTTTTCTAAGAATCACTTGTCATAGGCCTCAAAGTAGCACTTGTTTAGGGCGAAATCTTAGAATTCCATCGAAAAATCTCTGTGGACCTAATTATGAAATAAGAAGGGGAACGACACCTAAAGGTGCATAGGAAGTTAGGGTGGATAGGTTAGATGTTGGTAGGATCAATTACATTGCGCTCCCCAACCGTTGATATATGTTTCTAGATGTGACAATGAGATGCTGGCGCTAATTTCAGCGCTGACTCAAAACAAAGAGATGTTTCCAATCCCGCTATAGAATCGAGCTAGACTTTTCACGGGTTGTGAATCAAATGCCTAACCCTAGAGAACCTAAATTTGAATAAGTGGACCAGTAGAGAGTTTTTCTAAGAATCACTTGTCATAGGCCTCAAAGTAGCACTTGTTTAGGGTGAAATCTTGGAATACCATCGAAAATCTCCGTGGACCTAAAATGCGAAAATAAGAAGGGGAACGACACTAAAGGTGCATAGGAAGTTAGGGTGGATAGGTTAGATGTTGGTAGGACCAATTACATTATATGTCCCCAACCGTTAGTATATGTTTCGGATGTGACAATAGAGATCGCTGGCACCAATTTCAGCGAACTCAAAACAAAGAGAAGTTTGCAATCCCGCTATAGAATCGAAGCTAGACTTTTTGCGGTTGTGAATCAAATGCCTAACCCTAGAGAACATAAATTTGAATAAGTGGACCATTAGAGAGTTTTTCTAAGAATCACTTGTCATAGGCTTCAATTACATTGCATTCCCCACCCATTAATATATATTTTTCTAGATGTGACAATAGAGACTGCCGGCCGTGATTTCAGCCTCAAAAAGAAACGAAGTTTCCAATCCGGCTATAGAATCGAAAGCAAGACTTTTTCGCGGCTGTGAATCAAATGCCTCACCCTAGAGAACCTAAATTTGAAGAAGTGGACCATTAGAGAGTTTTTCTAAGAATCACTTGTCATAGGCCTCAAAGTAGCACTTGTTTAGGGCGAAATCTTGATATCCATCGAAAATCTCTCGTAAACCTAATAATTCTTCGAAATAAGAAGGGGAAACCATACCTAAAGGTACATAGGAAGTTAGGGTGGATAGGTTAGATGTTGGTAGGATCAATTACATTACGCTCCCCACCCATTAATATATATTTCTAGATGTGACAATAGAGATCGGCCGGCGCCGATTTCAGCGCGAACTCAAAAGAAAAGAAGTTTCCAATCCGCTATAGAATCGAAGCTAGACTTTTTTATGGTTGTGAATCAAATGCCTCACCCTAGAGAACCTAAATTTGAAGAAGTGGACCATTAGAGAGTTTTTCTAAGAATCACTTGTCATAGGCCTCAAAGTAGCACTTGTTTAGGGCTTAAATCTTGGAATTCCATCGAAAATCTCCGTGGACCTAATTACCGAAATAAGAAGGGAACGACAAGAAAGGTGCATAGGAAGTTAGGGTGGATAGGTTAGATGTTGGTAGGATCAATTACACTGCGTTCCCCAACCGCTAATATATATTTCGATGTGACAATAGAGACTATCGGGCGTTGATTTCAGCGAACTCAAAAGAAAGAGAAGTTTCCAATCCTCGCTATAGAATCGAAGCTAGATCTTTTCGCGGTTGTGAATCAAATGCCTCACCCTAGAGAACCTAAATTTGAAGAAGTGGACCATTAGAGAGTTTTTCTAAGAATCACTTGTCATAGGCCTCAAAGTAGCACTTGTTTAGGGCAAAATCTTGGAATTCCATCGAAAATCTCTCGTGGACCTAATTACTCAAATAAGAAGGGGAACGACAAGAAAGGTACATAGGAAGTTAGGGTGGATAGGTTAGATGTTGGTAGGATCAATTACATTGCATTCCCCAACTGTTAATATATGTTTCGATGTGACAATAGAGATCGGCCGGGCGCCAATTTCAGCGCGAACTCAAAACAAAAGAAGTTTGCAATCCTCGCTATAGAATCGAAAGCTAGACTTTTTGGCGGTAGTGAATCAAATGCCTAACCCTAGAGAACCTAAATTTGAATAAGTGGACCATTAGAGAGTTTTTCTAAGAATCACTTGTCATAGGCCTCAAAGTAGCACTTGTTTAGGGCGAAATCTTGGAATTCCATCGAAAATCTCTGGTGGACCTACGCAGTGAAATAAGAAGGGGAACGACACGAAAGGTGCATAGGAAGTTAGGGTGGATAGGTTAGATGTTGGTAGGATCAATTACATTGCGTTCCCCACCCATTAATACATATTTCTAGATGTGACAATAGACACTGCTGGCGCTGATTTCAGCGCGAACTCAGAAGAAACAGAAGTTTCGAATCCGGCTATAAAATCGAGCTAGACTTTTTCCCAGTTGTGAATCAAATACCTCACCCTAGAGAACCTAAATTTGAAGAAGTGGACCATTAGAGAGTTTTTCTAAGAATCACTTGTCATAGGCCTCAAAGTAGCACTCGTTTAGGGCTTAAATCTTGGAATTCCATCGAAAATCTCTCGTGGACCTAATTACTCATAAATAAGAAGGGGAACGACAAGAAAGGTACATAGGAAGTTAGGGTGGATAGGTTAGATGTTGGTAGGATCAATTACATTGCGTTCCCCAACCGCTGATATATGTTTCGGATGTGACAATAGAGACTCATCGCCCTAATTTCAGCCAACTCAAAACAAAGAGAAGTTTCCAATCCTGCTATAGAATCGAGCTAGACTTTTTCGCGGTTGTGAATCAAATGCCTCACCATAGAGAACCTAAATTTGAAGAAGTGGACCATTAGAGAGTTTTTCTAAGAATCACTTGTCATAGGCCTCAAAGTAGCACTTGTTTAGGGCGAAATCTTGGAATTCCATCGAAAAACTCGGTGGACCTAATTACTGAAATAAGATGGGGAACGACAAGAAAGGTGCATAGGAAGTTAGGGTGGATAGGTTAGATGTTGGTAGGATCAATTACTTTGCGTTCCCCAATCGTTAATATATGTTTCGATGTGACAATAGAGACTATCGGGCGCTAATTTCAGCGAACTCAAAACAAAGAGAAGTTTCCAATCCTCGCTTTAGAATCGAAGCTAGACTTTTTCGCGGTTGTGAATCAAATGCCTCACCATAGAGAACCTAAATTTGAAGAAGTGGACCATTAGAGAGTTTTTCTAAGAATTACTTGTCATAGGCCTCAAAGTAGCACTTGTTTAGGGCTTAAATTTTGGAATTCCATCGAAAAATCTCCGTGGACCTAATTATCAAATAAGATGGGGAACGACAAGAAAGGTGCATAGGAAGTTAGGGTGGATAGGTTAGATGTTAGTAGGATCAATTACATTGTGTTCCCCAACCGTTAATATATGTTTCGATGTGACAATAGAGATCGGCCGACGCTGATTTTAGCGCCAAACTCAACAAAGAGAATTTTCCAATCCTCGCTATAGAATCGAGCTAGACTTTTTATGGGTTGTGAATCAAATGCCTAACCCTAGAGAACCTAAATTTGAATAAGTGGACCATTAGAGAGTTTTTCTAAGAATCACTTGTCATAGGTCTCAAAGTAGCACTTGTTTAGGGCGAAATCTTGGAATTCCATTGAAAATCTCTAGTGGACCTACGCATCGAAATAAGAAAGGGAACGACACCTAAAGGTGCATAGGAAGTTAGGGTGGATAGGTTAGATGTTGGTAGGATCAATTACATTGCGCTCCCCAACCGTTAATATATGTTTCTAGATGTGACAATAGAGACCGGGCGCGCTTTCATTTCAGCGCGAACTCAAAAACAAAGAGAAGTTTCCAATCCGCGCTATAGAATCGAGCTAGACTTTTTCCCGGTTGTGAATCAAATGCCTCACCCTAGAGAACCTAAATTTGAATAAGTGGACCATTAGAGAGTTTTTCTAAGAATCACTTGTCATAGGCCTCAAAGTAGCACTTGTTTAGGGCAAAATTTTGGAATTCCATCGAAAATCTCTCGGTGGACCTAATTACTGAAATAAGATGGGGAACCCACACGAAAGGTGCATAGGAAGTTAGGGTGGATAGGTTTGATGTTGGTAGGATCAATTACATTGCGCTCCCCAACCGTTAATATATGTTTCGGATGTGACAATAGAGATCGGCCGGCGCTGATTTCAGCGCGGACTCAAAAGAAAAAAATTTCCAATCCGCTATAGAATCGAAGCTAGACTTTTTCCCGGTTGAATCAAATGCCTCACCCTAGAGAACCTAAATTTGAAGAAGTGGACCATTAGAGAGTTTTTCTAAGAATCACTTGTCATAGGCCTCAAAGTAGCACTTGTTTAGGGAGAAATTTTGGAATTCCATCGAAAATCTCTCGTGGACCTAATTACTGAAATAAGATGGGGAACGACACCTAAAGGTGCATAGGAAGTTATGGTGGATAGGTTAGATGTTGGTAGGATCAATTACTTTGCGCTCCCCAACCGCTAATATATGTTTCCTCGATGTGACAATAGAGATCGGCCGGCGTAAATTTCAGCGCGAACTCAAAACAAAAAGAGAAGTTTCCAATCCCGCTATAGAATCGAGCTAGACTTTTTCGCGGTTGTGAATCAAATGCCTAACCCTAGAGAACCTAAATTTGAAGAAGTGGACCATTAGAGAGTTTTTCTAAGAATTACTTGTCATAGGCCTCAAAGTAGCACTTGTTTAGGGCAAAATTTTGGAATTCCATCGAAAATCTCTCGTGGACCTAATTACTGAAATAAGATGGGGAACGACAAGAAAGGTGCATAGAAAGTTAGGGTGGATAGGCTAGATGTTAGTAGGATCAATTACATTACGCTCCCCAACCGTTAATATATGTTTCGAGGTGACAAAAGAGATCGCCGGATCGCTGATTTTAGCGCGAACTCAACAAAGAGAATTTTTTCCAATCCTCGCTATAGAATCGAAGCTAGACTTTTTTGGGTTGTGAATCAAATGCCTAACCCTAGAGAACCTAAATTTGAATAAGTGGACCATTAGAGAGTTTTTCTAAGAATCACTTGTCATAGGTCTCAAAGTAGCACTTGTTTAGGGCGAAATCTTGGAATTCCATTGAAAATCTCTCGTGGACCTAATGCATCGAAATAAGAAAGGAAATCCACACCTAAAGGTGCATAGGAAGTTAGGGTGGATAGGTTAGATGTTGGTAGGATCAATTACATTGCGCTCCCCAACCGTTAATATATGTTTCTAGATGTGACAATAGAGACCGTTGGCGCTGATTTCAGCGCGACTCAAAAGAAACAGAAGTTCCAATCCCGCTATAGAATCGAAGCTAGACTTTTTTTCCAGGGTTGTGAATCAAATGCCTCACCCTAGAGAACCTAAATTTGAAGAAGTGGACCATTAGAGAGTTTTTCTAAGAATCACTTGTCATAGGCCTCAAAGTAGCACTTGTTTAGGGGGAAATTTTGGAATTCCATCGAAAATCTCCGGTGGACCTAATTACTGAAATAAGATGGGGAACGACACGAAAGGTGCATAGGAAGTTAGGGTGGATAGGTTAGATGTTGGTAGGATCAATTACTTTGCGCGCCCCCCAACCGTTAATATATGTTTCGATGTGACAATAGAGATCGGCCGGGCGCTAATTTCAGCAATAGAACTCAAAACAAAGAGAAGTTTCCAATCCTGCTATAGAATCGAGCTAGACTTTTTTCGCGGTTGTGAATCAAATGCCTAACCCTAGAGAACCTAAATTTCAATAAGTGGACCATTAGAGAGTTTTTCTAAGAATCACTTGTCATAGGCCTCAAAGTAGCACTTGTTTAGGGCAAAATTTTGAAATTCCATCAAAAAATCTCTCGTGGACCTAATTACTGAAATAAGATGGGGAACGACAAGAAAGGTGCATAGGAAGTTAGGGTGGATAGGTTAGATGTTGGTAGGATCAATTACATTGCGTTCCCCAACCGTTAATATATGTTTCGATGTGACAATAGAGATCGGCGGGCGCTAATTTCAACGAACTCAAAAACAAAGAGAAGTTTCCAATCCGCTATAGAATCGAGCTAGACTTTTTCGGTTGTGAATCAAATGCCTCACCCTAGAGAACCTAAATTTGAATAAGTGGACCATTAGAGAGTTTTTCTAAGAATCACTTGTCATAGGCCTCAAAGTAGCACTTGTTTAGGGGCAAAATTTTGGAATTCCATCGAAAATCTCCGTGGACCTAATTACTGAAATAAGATGGGGCACCCATACCTAAAGGTGCATAGGAAGTTAGGGTGGATAGGTTTGATGTTGGTAGGATCAATTACATTATGCTCCCCAACCGTTAATATATGTTTCTCGATGTGACAATAGAGATCGCTTGGCGCTGATTTCAGCGCGGACTCAAAAGAAAGAGAAGTTTCCAATCCGCTATAGAATCGAGCTAGACTTTTCCCGGTTGAATCAAATGCCTCACCCTAGAGAAACCTAAATTTGAAGAAGTGGACCATTAGAGAGTTTTTCTAAGAATCACTTGTCATAGGCCTCAAAGTAGCACTTGTTTAGGGAGAAATTTTGGAATTCCATCGAAAATCTCTCGTGGACCTAATTACAAAAATAAGATGGGGAACGATACCTAAAGGTGCATAGGAAGTTAGGGTGGATAGGTTAGATGTTGGTAGGATCAATTACTTTGCGCTTCCCCAACCGTTAATATATGTTTCCTCGGATGTGACAATAGAGACGGTTGGCGCTGATTTCAGCGAACTCAAAAAGAAACCGAGAAGTTCCAATCCGCTATAGAATCGAGCTAGACTTTTTCCCGTTGTGAATCAAATGCCTCACCCTAGAGAACCTAAATTTGAAGAAGTGGACCATTAGAGAGTTTTTCTAAGAATCACTTGTCATAGGCCTCAAAGTAGCACTTGTTTAGGGCAAAATTTTGGAATTCCATCGAAAATCTCTCGTGGACCTAATTACTGAAATAAGATGGGGAAACGACAAGAAAAGGTGCATAGGAAGTTAGGGTGGATAGGTTAGATGTTGGTAGGATCAATTACATTGCGTTCCCCAACCGTTAATATATGTTTCGATGTGACAATAGAGATCGGCCGCGCTGATTTCATTTCAAAAGAAACGAACTTTCCAAACAAAGAGATCAATTACATTGCAATCCCCAACCGCTAATATATGTTTCTCGATGTGACAATAGAGACTGCCGGCGCCGATTTCAGCCGAACTCAAAAAGAGCCTAACCCTATAGAATCGAGCTAGATTTTTCAACCCTAGAGAACCTAAATTTGAAGAAGTGGACCATTAGAGAGTTTTTCTAAGAATTACTTGTCATAGGCCTCAAAGTAGCACTTGTTTAGGGCAAAATTTTGGAATTCCATCGAAAATCTCTGGTGGACCTAATTACTGAAATAAGATGGGGAACGACAAGAAAGGTGCATAGGAAGTTAGGGTGGATAGGCTAGATGTTAGTAGGATCAATTACATTGCGCTCCCCAACCGTTAATATATGTTTCGATGTGACAATAGAGATGTGATTTCAATCAAAAAGAAGAAAACGGTTTCCAATCCGCTATAGGATCAATTACATTGCGTTCCCCAACCGTTAATATATGTTTTCGATGTGACAATAGAGATCACGCCGGCGCAATTTCCGCGAACTCAACAAAGAGAAGTTTCCAATCCTGCTATAGAATCGAGCTAGACTTTTTTTTAAGGTTGTGAATCAAATGCCTAACCCTAGAGAACCTAAATTTGAATAAGTGGACCATTAGAGAGTTTTTCTAAGAATCACTTGTCATAGGTCTCAAAGTAGCACTTGTTTAGGGCGAAATCTTGGAATTCCATTGAAAATCTCTGGTGGACCTACGTACTGAAATAAGAAGGGGAACGACACGAAAGGTGCATAGGAAGTTAGGGTGGATAGGTTAGATGTTGGTAGGATCAATTACATTGCGTTCCCCAACCGTTAATATATGTTTCTGGATGTAACAATAGAGATCGACTGCTGCTGATTTCAGCGCGAGGACTCAAAAGAAACGAGAAGTTCCAATCCGCTATAGAATCGAGCTAGACTTTTTCCCGGTTGTGAATCAAATGCCTCACCCTAGAGAACCTGAATTTGAAGAAGTGGACCATTAGAGAGTTTTTCTAAGAATCACTTGTCATAGGCCTCAAAGTAGCACTTGTTTAGGGCAAAATTTTGGAATTCCATCGAAAATCTCTGGTGGACCTAATTACTGAAATAAGATGGGGAACGACACGAAAGGTGCATAGGAAGTTAGGGTGGATAGGTTAGATGTTGGTAGGATCAATTACATTGCGTTCCCCAACCGTTAATATATGTTTTTACGGATGTGACAATAGAGATCGGCCGGGCGCTGATTTCAGCCGAACTCAAAACAAAGAGAAGTTCCAATCCTGCTATAGAATCGAGCTAGACTTTTTTTTCGGTTGTGAATCAAATGCCTAACCCTAGAGAACCTAAATTTGAATAAGTGGACCATTAGAGAGTTTTTCTAAGAATCACTTGTCATAGGCCTCAAAGTAGCACTTGTTTAGGGAGAAATTTTGGAATTCCATCGAAAATCTCCTGGTGGACCTAATTACTGAAATAAGATGGGGAACGACAAGAAAGGTGCATAGGAAGTTATGGTGGATAGGCTAGATGTTAGTAGGATCAATTACATTGCGTTCCCCAACCGTTAATATATGTTTCGGATGTGACAATAGAGATTGCTGGCCGGCGCTGATTTCAGCGCGACTCAAAAAGAAACAGTTTTCCAATCCGGCTATAGGATCAATTACATTGCGTTCCCCAACCGTTAATATATGTTTCGGATGTGACAATAGAGATCGGGCGGCGCTGATTTCAGCCCCAACCGCGAACTCAACAAAGAGAAGTTTCCAATCCTGCTATAGAATCGAGCTAGACTTTTTTGCGGTTGTGAATCAAATGCCTAACCCTAGAGAACCTAAATTTGAATAAGTGGACCATTAGAGAGTTTTTCTAAGAATCACTTGTCATAGGTCTCAAAGTAGCACTTGTTTAGGGCTAAATCTTGGAATTCCATTGAAAATCTCTGTGGACCTACGTCATCGAAATAAGAAGGGGAACGACACGAAAGGTGCATAGGAAGTTAGGGTGGATAGGTTAGATGTTGGTAGGATCAATTACATTGCGTTCCCCAACCGTTAATATATGTTTCTGGATGTGACAATAGAGACTGTTGGCGCTGATTTCAGCGAGGACTCAGAAGAAACAGAAGTTTCAATCCGGCTATAGAATCGAGCTAGACTTTTTCCTGGTTGTGAATCAAATGCCTCACCCTAGAGAACCTAAATTTGAAGAAGTGGACCATTAGAGAGTTTTTCTAAGAATCACTTGTCATAGGCCTCAAAGTAGCACTTGTTTAGGGCAAAATTTTGGAATTCCATCGAAAATCTCCGTGGACCAAATTACTGAAATAAGATGGGGAAATGACACGAAAGGTGCATAGGAAGTTAGGGTGGATAGGTTAGATGTTGGTAGGATCAATTACATTGCCCCCCAACCGTTAATATATGTTTCTCGGATGTGACAATAGAGATCGGCCGGCGCTAATTTCAGCGCTCAAAAAGAAGAGAAGTTTCAATCCGCTATAGAATCGAGCTAGACTTTTTCCTGTTGTGAATCAAATGCCTAACCCTAGAGAACCTAAATTTGAAGAAGTGGACCATTAGAGAGTTTTTCTAAGAATCACTTGTCATAGGCCTCAAAGTAGCACTTGTTTAGGGAGAAATTTTGGAATTCCATCGAAAATCTCTGGTGGACCTAATTACTGAAATAAGATGGGGAACGACACCTAAAGGTGCATAGGAAGTTAGGGTGGATAGGTTAGATGTTGGTAGGATCAATTACTTTGCGTTCCCCAACCGTTAATATATGTTTTTGGATGTGACAATAGAGACTATAGGATCAATTACATTGGCGCCCAATTTTAGCGAACTCAAAAACAAAGAGAAGTTCCAATCCTGCTATAGAATCGAGCTAGACTTTTTTCGCGGTTTGTGAATCAAATGCCTAACCCTAGAGAACCTAAATTTGAATAAGTGGACCATTAGAGAGTTTTTCTAAGAATCACTTGTCATAGGCCTCAAAGTAGCACTTGTTTAGGGCAAAATTTTGAATTCCATCGAAAATCTCTAGTGGACCTAATTACTGAAATAAGATGGGGAACGACAAGAAAGGTGCATAGGAAGTTAGGGTGGATAGGTTAGATGTTGGTAGGATCAATTACATTGCGCTCCCCAACCGTTAATATATGTTTCGATGTGACAATAGAGACTCGGTTGGCGCTGATTTCAGCGCTGACTCAAAAGAAACAAGTTCCAATCCGGCTATAGAATCGAGCTAGACTTTTCCCGGTTGTGAATCAAATGCCTCACCCTAGAGAACCTAAATTTGAAGAAGTGGACCATTAGAGAGTTTTTCTAAGAATCACTTGTCATAGGCCTCAAAGTAGCACTTGTTTAGGGAGAAATTTTGGAATTCCATCGAAAATCTCTGGTGGACCTAATTACTGAAATAAGATGGGGAACGACACGAAAAGGTGCATAGGAATTTAGGGTGGATAGGTTAGATGTTGGTAGGATCAATTACTTTGCGCGTTCCCAACCGTTAATATATGTTTCGGATGTGACAATAGAGATCTGCCGGCGCTAATTTTCAGCCTTGAACTCAAAACAAAGAGAAGTTTCCAATCCGCTATAGAATCGAGCTAGACTTTTTCCCGGTTGTGAATCAAATGCCTAACCCTAGAGAACCTAAATTTCAATAAGTGGACCATTAGAGAGTTTTTCTAAGAATTACTTGTCATAGGCCTCAAAGTAGCACTTGTTTAGGGCAAAATTTTGGAATTCCATCGAAAATCTCGGTGGACCTAATTACTGAAATAAGATGGGGAACGACAAGAAAGGTGTATAGGAAGTTAGGGTGGATAGGCTAGATGTTGGTAGGATCAATTACATTGCGTTCCCCAACCGTTAATATATGTTTCGGATGTGACAATAGAGATCGGCCGGCGCTGATTTCAGCAGCGCTCAAAAGAAAAAAAGAGAAGTTCCAATCCAATATAGAATCGAGCTAGACTTTTTCCCGCTATAGAATCGAGCTTGAATCAAATGCCTCACCCTAGAGAACCTAAATTTGAAGAAGTGGACCATTAGAGAGTTTTTCTAAGAATCACTTGTCATAGGCCTCAAAGTAGCACTTGTTTAGGGCTTAAATTTTGGAATTCCATTGAAAATCTCTCGGTGGACCTAATTACTGAAATAAGATGGGGAACGACACCTAAAGGTGCATAGGAAGTTAGGGTGGATAGGTTAGATGTTGGTAGGATCAATTACTTTGCGTTCCCCAACCGTTAATATATGTTTCTGGATGTGACAATAGAGACTCGGCCGGCGCTTTTCAGCACGAACTCAAAACAAAAGAGAAGTTTCCAATCCGCTATAGAATCGAGCTAGACTTTTTCCCTAGTTGTGAATCAAATGCCTAACCCTAGAGAACCTAAATTTCAATAAGTGGACCATTAGAGAGTTTTTCTAAGAATTACTTGTCATAGGCCTCAAAGTAGCACTTGTTTAGGGCAAAATTTTGGAATTCCATCGAAAATCTCTCGTGGACCTAATTACTTGAAATAAGATGGGGAACGACAAGAAAGGTGCATAGGAAGTTAGGGTGGATAGGTTAGATGTTAGTAGGATCAATTACATTGCGTTCCCCAACCGTTAATATATGTTTCGGATGTGACAATAGAGATCAATTACATTGCCGGCGCTGATTTCAGCGCGGACTCAAAAGAAAAGAGAAGTTTCCAATCCGGCTATAGAATCAAGCTAGACTTTTTTCCAACCGTGAATCAAATGCCTAACCCTAGAGAACCTAAATTTGAATAAGTGGACCATTAGAGAGTTTTTCTAAGAATCACTTGTCATAGGTCTCAAAGTAGCACTTGTTTAGGGCGAAATCTTGGAATTCCATTGAAAATCTCCCCAACCTAATCATATATGTTTGAAATAAGAAGGGGAACGACAACGCTAAAGGTGCATAGGAAGTTAAAAGTGGATAGGTTAGATGTTGGTAGGATCAATTACATTGCGTTCCCCAACCGTTAATATATGTTTCTGGATGTGACAATAGAGATCGCTGGCGCTGATTTCAGCAGCTGAACTCAAAAGAAAGAGAAGTTTCCAATCCTCGCTATAGAATCGAGCTAGACTTTTTCCCGGTTGTGAATCAAATGCCTAACCCTAGAGAACCTAAATTTGAATAAGTGGACCATTAGAGAGTTTTTCTAAGAATCACTTGTCATAGGTCTCAAAGTAGCACTTGTTTAGGGCGAAATCTTGGAATTCCATTGAAAATCTATGGTGGACCTAATTACTGAAATAAGAAGGGGAACGACACGAAAGGTGCATAGGAAGTTAGGGTGGATAGGTTAGATGTTGGTAGGATCAATTACATTGCGTTCCCCAAACCGTTAATATATGTTTCGGATGTGACAATAGAGACTGGCGGAGTTGATTTCAGCGAACTCAAAAGAAAGAGAAGTTCCAATCCGGCTATAGAATCGAGCTAGACTTTTTCCTTTTGTGAATCAAATGCCTCACCCTAGAGAACCTAAATTTGAAGAAGTGGACCATTAGAGAGTTTTTCTAAGAATCACTTGTCATAGGCCTCAAAGTAGCACTTGTTTAGGGCAAAATTTTGGAATTCCATCGAAAATCTCTAGTGGACCTAATTACTGAAATAAGATGGGGAACGACAAGAAAGGTGCATAGGAAGTTAGGGTGGATAGGCTAGATGTTGGTAGGATCAATTACATTGCGTTCCCCAACCGTTAATATATGTTTCGATGTGACAATAGAGACCGCCGGGCGCTGATTTCAGCGCGGACTCAAAAAAAGAAAGATCCGCTATAGGATCAATTACATTTTCGCGTTCCCCAACCGTTAATATATGTTTTTCGGATGTGACAATAGAGATTTTAGGGCGCTGATTTTTTCTAAGAACTCAACAAAGAGAAGTTTCCAATCCTGCTATAGAATCGAGGCTAGACTTTTTTGCGGTTGTGAATCAAATGCCTAACCCTAGAGAACCTAAATTTGAATAAGTGGACCATTAGAGTTTTTCTAAGAATCACTTGTCATAGGTCTCAAAGTAGCACTTGTTTAGGGCGAAAATCTTGGAATTCCATTGAAAATCTCTCGTGGACCTACGTCTTCGAAATAAGAAGGGGAACGACGACACGAAAGGTGCATAGGAAGTTAGGGTGGATAGGTTAGATGTTGGTAGGATCAATTACATTGCGTTCCCCAACCGTTAATATATGTTTCGGATGTGACAATAGAGACCGTTGGCGCTGATTTCAGCGAGGACTCAAAAAGAAAGAAGTTTTCCAATCCGCTATAGAATCGAGCTAGACTTTTTTGCGGTTGTGAATCAAATGCCTCACCCTAGAGAACCTGAATTTGAAGAAGTGGACCATTAGAGAGTTTTTCTAAGAATCACTTGTCATAGGCCTCAAAGTAGCACTTGTTTAGGGCAAAATTTTGGAATTCCATCGAAAATCTCTGGTGGACCTAATTACTTGAAATAAGATGGGGAACGACACGAAAAGGTGCATAGGAAGTTAGGGTGGATAGGTTAGATGTTGGTAGGATCAATTACATTTGCGTTCCCCAACCGTTAATATATGTTTCGGATGTGACAATAGAGACTGTTGGGCGCTGATTTCAGCGCGACTCAAAAGAAAAAGAAGTTTCCAATCCGCTATAGAATCGAGCTAGACTTTTTCCCTTGTGAATCAAATGCCTCACCCTAGAGAACCTAAATTTGAAGAAGTGGACCATTAGAGAGTTTTTCTAAGAATCACTTGTCATAGGCCTCAAAGTAGCACTTGTTTAGGGGAGAAATTTTGGAATTCCATCGAAAATCTCTGGTGGACCTAATTACTGAAATAAGATGGGGAACGACACGAAAGGTGCATAGGAAGTTAGGGTGGATAGGTTAGATGTTGGTAGGATCAATTACTTTGCGTTCCCCAACCGTTAATATATGTTTGACGGATGTGACAATAGAGATCAAAGAGCCGGCGCAAATTTCAGCGAAACTCAAAACAAAGAGAAAGTTCCAATCCGCTATAGAATCGAGCTAGACTTTTTCATGGTTGTGAATCAAATGCCTAACCCTAGAGAACCTAAATTTCAATAAGTGGACCATTAGAGAGTTTTTCTAAGAATTACTTGTCATAGGCCTCAAAGTAGCACTTGTTTAGGGCAAAATTTTGGAATTCCATCGAAAATCTCCGGTGGACCTAATTACTGAAAATAAGATGGGGAACGCACAAGAAAGGTGCATAGGAAGTTAGGGTGGATAGGCTAGATGTTGGTAGGATCAATTACATTGCGTTCCCCAACCGTTAATATATGTTTCGGATGTGACAATAGAGATCGGGCCGGCGCTGATTTCAACGCAACTCAAAAAAAAGAGAAGTTTCCAATCCAACTATAGAATCAAGCTAGACTTTTTTTTGGTTGTGAATCAAATGCCTCACCCTAGAGAACCTAAATTTGAAGAAGTGGACCATTAGAGAGTTTTTCTAAGAATCACTTGTCATAGGCCTCAAAGTAGCACTTGTTTAGGGCGAAATCTTGGAATTCCATCGAAAAACTCGTGGACCTAATTACTGAAATAAGATGGGGAAACGACAAGAAAGGTGCATAGGAAGTTAGGGTGGATAGGTTAGATGTTGGTAGGATCAATTACTTTGCGTTCCCCAACCGTTAATATATGTTTTACGGATGTGACAATAGAGACTCATTGGCGCTAATTTCAGTAGCAGCTCAAACTCAAAACAAAGAGAAGTTTCCAATCCTGCTATAGAATCGAGCTAGACTTTTTCGGTTGTGAATCAAATGCCTAACCCTAGAGAACCTAAATTTGAATAAGTGGACCATTAGAGAGTTTTTCTAAGAATCACTTGTCATAGGCCTCAAAGTAGCACTTGTTTAGGGCGAAATTTTGGAATTCCATTGAAAATCTCTGGTGGACCTAATTACTGAAATAAGATGGGGAACGACAAGAAAGGTGCATAGGAAGTTAGGGTGGATAGGTTAGATGTTGGTAGGATCAATTACATTGCATTCCCCAACCGTTAATATATGTTTCGGATGTGACAATAGAGATCTGCTAGACTCAAAAGAAACTGATTTCAATCCCGAAATCAACAAAGAGAAGTTTCCAATCCTGCTATAGAATCGAGCTAGACTTTTTTGCGGTTGTGAATCAAATGCCTAACCCTAGAGAACCTAAATTTGAATAAGTGGACCATTAGAGAGTTTTTCTAAGAATCACTTGTCATAGGTCTCAAAGTAGCACTTGTTTAGGGCGAAATCTTGGAATTCCATTGAAAATCTCTGGTGGACCTACGTACTGAAATAAGAAGGGGAACGACATGAAAGGTGCATAGGAAGTTAGGGTGGATAGGTTAAATGTTGGTAGGATCAATTACATTGCGTTCCCCAACCGTTAATATATGTTTCTGGATGTGACAATAGAGACTGTTGGCGCTGATTTGAGCGCGGACTCAAAAGAAACAGAAGTTCCAATCCGGCTATAGAATCGAGCTAGACTTTTTCCCGGTTGTGAATCAAATGCCTCACCCTAGAGAACCTAAATTTGAAGAAGTGGACCATTAGAGAGTTTTTCTAAGAATCACTTGTCATAGGCCTCAAAGTAGCACTTGTTTAGGGAGAAATTTTGGAATTCCATCGAAAATCTCTGGTGGACCTAATTACTAAAAATAAGATGGGGAACGACACGAAAGGTGCATAGGAAGTTAGGGTGGATAGGTTAGATGTTGGTAGGATCAATTACTTTGTGTTCCCCAACCGTTAATATATGTTTTCGGATGTGACAATAGAGACTGGCCGGCGCTAATTTCAGCGCGAACTCAAAACAAAGAGAAGTTTCCAATCCTGCTATAGAATCGAAGCTAGACTTTTTTTCCGGTTTGTGAATCAAATGCCTAACCCTAGAGAACCTAAATTTTAATAAGTGGACCATTAGAGAGTTTTTCTAAGAATCACTTGTCATAGGCCTCAAAGTAGCACTTGTTTAGGGCGAAATCTTGGAATTCCATCAAAAATCTATGGTGGACCTAATTACTGAAATAAGATGGGGAACGACAAGAAAGGTACATAGGAAGTTAGGGTGGATAGGTTAGATGTTAGTAGGATCAATTACATTGACAATAGAGATCGTTCCCCATCCGTTAATATATGTTTTCCAATGGATGTGACAATGGAGACTAGCCCAACCGTCATATATGTTTCGATTTCGGCGCGAACTCAAAACAAAAACAAAAGTTTCCAATCCTGCTATAGAATCGAGCTAGAATTTTTTTTTGGTTGTGAATCAAATGCCTCACCCTAGAGAACCTAAATTTTAATAAGTGGACCATTAGAGAGTTTTTCTAAGAATCACTTGTCATAGGCCTCAAAGTAGCACTTGTTTAGGGCAAAATGTTGGAATTCCATCGAAAATCTCTGGTGGACCTAATTATTGAAATAAGATGGGGAACGACATTACGAAAGGTGCATAAAAG
Source organism: Hyparrhenia diplandra (assembly GCA_015847255.1). Classification (NCBI taxonomy): domain Eukaryota; kingdom Viridiplantae; phylum Streptophyta; class Magnoliopsida; order Poales; family Poaceae; genus Hyparrhenia; species Hyparrhenia diplandra. The sequence continues at coordinate 26,956 of JADLZK010004211.1, read as the reverse complement.
TTAGGGTGGATAGGTTAGATGTTGGTAGGATCAATTACTTTGCGTTCCCCAACCGTTAATATATGTTTCTGGATGTGGCAATAGAGACTGTTGGCGCTGATTTCAGCGCGGACTCAAAAAGAAACAGTTCCAATCCGGCTATAGAATCGAGCTTGACTTTTTCCCCTTGTGAATCAAATGCCTCACCCTAGAGAACCTAAATTTGAAGAAGTGGACCATTAGAGAGTTTTTCTAAGAATCACTTGTCATAGGCCTCAAAGTAGCACTTGTTTAGGGAGAAATTTTGGAATTCCATCGAAAATCTCCGGTGGACCTAATTACTGAAAATAAGATGGGGGGAATCCGACACGAAAGGTGCATAGGAAGTTAGGGTGGATAGGTTAGATGTTGGTAGGATCAATTACTTTCGTTCCCCAACCGTTAATATATGTTTCTAGATGTGACAATAGAGACTGCTGGCGCTAATTTCAGCGCGAACTCAAAACAAAGAGAAGTTTCCAATCAGGCTATAGAATCGAGCTAGACTTTTTCCCGGTTGTGAATCAAATGCCTAACCCTAGAGAACCTAAATTTCAATAAGTGGACCATTAGAGAGTTTTTCTAAGAATCACTTGTCATAGGCCTCAAAGTAGCACTTGTTTAGGGCGAAACTTTGGAATTCCATCGAAAATCTCTGGTGGACCTAATTACTGAAATAAGATGGGGAACGACACGAAAGGTGCATAGGAAGTTAGGGTGGATAGGTTAGATGTTGGTAGGATCAATTACTTTGCATTCCCCAACCGTTAATATATGTTTCTGGATGTGACAATAGAGACTGCTGGCACTAATTTCAGCGCGAACTCAAAACAAAGAGAAGTTTCAAATCCTGCTATAGAATCGAGCTAGACTTTTTCGCGGTTGTGAATCAAATGCCTAACCCTAGAGAACCTAAATTTCAATAAGTGGACCATTAGAGAGTTTTTCTAAGAATCACTTGTCATAGGCCTCAAAGTAGCACTTGTTTAGGGCGAAATCTTGGAATTCCATCAAAAATCTATCGTGGACCGAATTACTGAAATAAGATGGGGAACGACAAGAAAGGTGCATAGGAAGTTAGGGTGGATAGGTTAGATGTTAGTAGGATCAATTACATTGCGTTCCCCAACCGTTAATATATGTTTCTGGATGTGACAATGGAGACTGCTGGTGCTGATTTCAGCGCGAACTCAAAAGAAACAGAAGTTTCCAATCCGGGTATAGAATCGAGCTAGAATTTTTCCCGGTTGTGAATCAAATGCCTCACCCTAGAGAACCTAAATTTCAATAAGTGGACCATTAGAGAGTTTTTCTAAGAATCACTTGTCATAGGCCTCAAAGTAGCCTTGTTTAGGGCGAAATGTTGGAATTCCATCGAAAATCTCTGGTGGACCTAATTACTGAAATAAGATGGGGAACGACACGAAAGGTGCATAGGAAGTTAGGGTGGATAGGTTAGATGTTGGTAGGATCAATTACATTGCGTTCCCCAACCGTTAATATATGTTTACGGATGTGACAATAGAGACCGCTGGCGCTTTTCAGCGCGGACTCAAAAGAAACAGAAGTTCCAATCCGGCTATAGAATCGAGCTAGACTTTTTCCCGGTTGTGAATCAAATGCCTCACCCTAGAGAACCTAAATTTGAAGAAGTGGACCATTAGAGAGTTTTTCTAAGAATCACTTGTCATAGGCCTCAAAGTAGCACTTGTTTAGGGCGAAATTTTGGAATTCCATCGAAAATCTCTGGTGGACCTAATTACTGAAATAAGATGGGGAACGACACGAAAGGTGCATAGGAAGTTAGGGTGGATAGGTTAGATGTTGGTAGGATCAATTACTTTGCGTTCCCCAACCGTTAATATATGTTTCTAGATGTGACAATAGAGACTGCTGGCGCTAATTTCAGCGCGAACTCAAAACAAAGAGAAGTTTCCAATCCTGCTATAGAATCGAGCTAGACTTTTTTTTTGGTTGTGAATCAAATGCCTAACCCTAGAGAACCTAAATTTCAATAAGTGGACCATTAGAGAGTTTTTCTAAGAATCACTTGTCATAGGCCTCAAAGTAGCACTTGTTTAGGGCGAGAAATTTTGGAATTCCATCGAAAATCTCGGTGGACCTAATTACTTGAAATAAGATGGGGAACGACACGAAAGGTGCATAGGAAGTTAGGGTGGATAGGTTAGATGTTGGTAGGATCAATTACTTTGCATTCCCCAACCGTTAATATATGTTTCTGGATGTGACAATAGATGTGACAATAGAGACTCAAAAGCTTCCAATCCGGCACTAATTTCAACCGTTAATATATGTTTGAACTCAAAACAAAGAGAAGTTTCAAATCCTGCTATAGAATCGAGCTAGACTTTTTGCGGTTGTGAATCAAATGCCTAACCCTAGAGAACCTAAATTTCAATAAGTGGACCATTAGAGAGTTTTTCTAAGAATCACTTGTCATAGGCCTCAAAGTAGCACTTGTTTAGGGGCTTAAATCTTGGAATTCCATCAAAATCTATCGTGGACCTAATTACTGAAATAAGATGGGGAACGACAAGAAAGGTGCATAGGAAGTTAGGGTGGATAGGTTAGATGTTGGTAGGATCAATTACATTTGCGTTCCCCAACCGTTAATATATGTTTACGGATGTGACAATAGAGACTGTTGGCGCTGATTTCAGCGCGAACTCAAAAGAAAAGAGAAGTTTCAATCCGGGTATAGAAATCGAGCTAGACTTTTTCCCGGTTGTGAATCAAATGCCTCACCCTAGAGAACCTAAATTTCAATAAAGTGGACCATTAGAGAGTTTTTCTAAGAATCACTTGTCATAGGCCTCAAAGTAGCCCTTGTTTAGGGGCGAAATTTTGGAATTCCATCGAAAATCTCTGGTGGACCTAATTACTAAAATAAGATGGGGAACGACACGAAAGGTGCATAGGAAGTTAGGGTGGATAGGTTAGATGTTGGTAGGATCAATTACATTGCGTTCCCCAACCGTTAATATATGTTTACGGATGTGACAATAGAGACTTTGTTGGCGCTAATTTCAGCGCGACTCAAAACAAAGAGAAGTTTCCAATCCGGCTATAGAATCGAGCTAGACTTTTTTTCGGTTGTGAATCAAATGCCTCACCCTAGAGAACCTAAATTTGAAGAAGTGGACCATTAGAGAGTTTTTCTAAGAATCACTTGTCATAGGCCTCAAAGTAGCACTTGTTTAGGGCTTAAATTTTGGAATTCCATCGAAAATCTCTGGTGGACCTAATTACTGAAATAAGATGGGAACGACACGAAAAGGTGCATAGGAAGTTAGGGTGGATAGGTTAGATGTTGGTAGGATCAATTACTTTGCGTTCCCCAACCGTTAATATATGTTTCTAGATGTGACAATAGAGAAAAACAGTTTCTCCGGCTTGGCGCTAATTTCAGCGTGACAATAACTCAAAACAAAGAAAGAAGTTTCCAATCCTCGGCTATAGAATCGAGCTAGACTTTTTCGCGGTTGTGAATCAAATGCCTAACCCTAGAGAACCTAAATTTCAATAAGTGGACCATTAGAGAGTTTTTCTAAGAATCACTTGTCATAGGCCTCAAAGTAGCACTTGTTTAGGGCGAAATTTTGGAATTCCATCGAAAATCTCTGGTGGACCTAATTACTGAAATAAGATGGGGAACGACACGAAAGGTGCATAGGAAGTTAGGGTGGATAGGTTAGATGTTGGTAGGATCAATTACTTTGCGTTCCCCAACCGTTAATATATGTTTCTGGATGTGACAATAGAGACTGCCGGGCACTAATTTCAGCGCGAACTCAAAACAAAGAGAAGTTTCAAATCTGCTATAGAATCGAGCTAGACTTTTTCCCGGTTGTGAATCAAATGCCTAACCCTAGAGAACCTAAATTTCAATAAGTGGACCATTAGAGAGTTTTTCTAAGAATCACTTGTCATAGGCCTCAAAGTAGCACTTGTTTAGGGCGAAATCTTGGAATTCCATCAAAAATCTATAAGTGGACCTAATTACTTGAAATAAGATGGGGAACGACAAGAAAGGTGCATAGGAAGTTAGGGTGGATAGGTTAGATGTTGGTAGGATCAATTACATTGCGTTCCCCAACCGTTAATATATGTTTCTGGATGTGACAATAGAGACTGCTGGCGCTGATTTCAGCGCGAACTCAAAAGAAACAGAAGTTTCCAATCCGGCTATAGAATCGAGCTAGACTTTTTCCCGGTTGTGAATCAAATGCCTCACCCTAGAGAACCTAAATTTGAATAAGTGGACCATTAGAGAGTTTTTCTAAGAATCACTTGTCATAGGCCTCAAAGTAGCACTTGTTTAGGGCGAAATTTTGGAATTCCATCGAAAATCTCTGGTGGACCTAATTCTTGAAATAAGATGGGGAACGCGACACGAAAGGTGCATAGGAAGTTAGGGTGGATAGGTTAGATGTTGGTAGGATCAATTACATTCCCGTTCCCCAACCGTTAATATATGTTTACGGATGTGACAATAGAATCCGGCTGTTCAATTACATTGCGTTCCCCAACCGTTAATTTCATGTGACAATGATTTCAGCTGACTCAAAAAAAAAAGAAGTTCCAATCCGGCTATAGAATCGAGCTAGACTTTTTCCCGGTTGTGAATCAAATGCCTCACCCTAGAGAACCTAAATTTGAATAAAGTGGACCATTAGAGAGTTTTTCTAAGAATCACTTGTCATAGGCCTCAAAGTAGCACTTGTTTAGGGCGAAATCTTGGAATTCCATCAAAATCTCTGGTGGACCTAATTCTTGAAATAAGATGGGGAACGACACGAAAGGTGCATAGGAAGTTAGGGTGGATAGGTTAGATGTTGGTAGGATCAATTACTTTGCGTTCCCCAACCGTTAATATATGTTTCTAGATGTGACAATAGAGATTGTTGGCGCCGCTAATTTCAGCCCCCCATTTCAGCGAACTCAAAACAAAAGAGAAGTTTCCAATCCGGCTATAGAATCGAGCTAGACTTTTTTGCGGTTGTGAATCAAATGCCTAACCCTAGAGAACCTAAATTTGAATAAGTGGACCATTAGAGAGTTTTTCTAAGAATCACTTGTCATAGGCCTCAAAGTAGCACTTGTTTAGGGCAAAATTTTGGAATTCCATCGAAAATCTCTGGTGGACCTAATTACTGAAATAAGATGGGGAACGACACGAAAGGTGCATAGGAAGTTAGGGTGGATAGGTTAGATGTTGGTAGGATCAATTACTTTGCGTTCCCCAACCGTTAATATATGTTTACGGATGTGACAATAGAGACTGTTCAAAGGCACTAATTTCAGCGAACGAACCAAAACAAAAGAGAAGTTTCAAATCGGCTATAGAATCGAGCTAGACTTTTTTTATTTGTTGTGAATCAAATGCCTAACCCTAGAGAACCTAAATTTCAATAAGTGGACCACTAGAGAGTTTTTCTAAGAATCACTTGTCATAGGCCTCAAAGTAGCACTTGTTTAGGGCGAAATCTTGGAATTCCATCAAAAATCTATGGTGGACCTAATTACTGAAATAAGATGGGGAACGACAAGAAAGGTGCATAGGAAGTTAGGGTGGATAGGTTAGATGTTGGTAGGATCAATTACATTGCGTTCCCCAACCGTTAATATATGTTTTGACAATCGGATGTGACAATGGAGACTGGCTATAGGATCTGATTTCAGTTCCCCAACGAACTCAAAACAAAGAGAAGTTTCCAATCCGGCTATAGAATCAAGCTAGAATTTTTCCCGGTTGTGAATCAAATGCCTCACCCTAGAGAACCTAAATTTCAATAAGTGGACCATTAGAGAGTTTTTCTAAGAATCACTTGTCATAGGCCTCAAAGTAGCACTTGTTTAGGGGCAAAAATTTTGGAATTCCATTGAAAATCTCTGGTGGACCTAATTCTTGAAATAAGATGGGGAGCGACACGAAAGGTGCATAGGAAGTTAGGGTGGATAGGTTAGATGTTGGTAGGATCAATTACATTGCGTTCCCCAACCGTTAATATATGTTTTTACGGATGTGACAATAGAGGCTGTTGGCGCTGATTTCAGCGGACTCAAAACAAAGAGAAGTTCCAATCCGGCTATAGAATCGAGCTAGACTTTTTTCCGGTTGTGAATCAAATGCCTCACCCTAGAGAACCTAAATTTGAAGAAGTGGACCATTAGAGAGTTTTCTAAGAATCACTTGTCATAGGCCTCAAAGTAGCACTTGTTTAGGGAGAAATTTTGGAATTCCATCGAAAATCTCTGGTGGACCTAATTCTTGAAATAAGATGGGGAGCGACACGAAAAGGTGCATAGGAAGTTAGGGTGGATAGGTTAGATGTTGGTAGGATCAATTACATTGCGTTCCCCAACCTTTAATATATGTTTTGCTGGATGTGACAATAGAGACTGTTGGCGCTGATTTCAGCGCGAACTCAAAAGAAAGAGAAGTTTCCAATCCGGCTATAGAATCGAGCTAGACTTTTTCGGTTGTGAATCAAATGCCTCACCCTAGAGAACCTAAATTTCAATAAGTGGACCATTAGAGAGTTTTTCTAAGAATCACTTGTCATAGGCCTCAAAGTAGCACTTGTTTAGGGCGAAATCTTGGAATTCCATCGAAAATCTCTGGTGGACCTAATTACTGAAATAAGATGGGGAACGACAAGAAAGGTGCATAGGAAGTTAGGGTGGATAGGTTAGATGTTGGTAGGATCAATTACTTTTGCGTTCCCCAACCGTTAATATATGTTTGGATGTGACAATAGAGAGCTGGCGGCGCTGATTTCAGCGCGGACTCAAAAACTCAAAAGAAGAAGTTTCAATCCTGCTATAGAATCGAGCTAGACTTTTTTCCGGTTTGTGAATCAAATGCCTAACCTAGAGAACCTAAATTTGAATAAGTGGACCATTAGAGAGTTTTTCTAAGAATCACTTGTCATAGGCCTCAAAGTAGCACTTGTTTAGGGAAAATCTTGGAATTCCATCGAAAATCTCTGGTGGACCTAATTACTAAAATAAGATGGGGAACGACAAAAAGGTGCATAGGAAGTTAGGGTGGATAGGTTAGATGTTGGTAGGATCAATTACATTTGCGTTCCCCAACCGTTAATATATGTTTACGGATGTGACAATAGAGACCTTTTCAGGCGCTAATTTCAGCCTATGGACTCAAAACAAAGAGAAGTTTCCAATCCTGCTATAGAATCGAGCTAGACTTTTTTCGGTTGTGAATCAAATGCCTAACCCTAGAGAACCTAAATTTCAATAAGTGGACCATTAGAGAGTTTTTCTAAGAATCACTTGTCATAGGCCTCAAAGTAGCACTTGTTTAGGGGCGAAAAATTTTGGAATTCCATCGAAAATCTCTGGTGGACCTAATTCTTGAAATAAGATGGGGAACGACACGAAAGGTGCATAGGAAGTTAGGGTGGATAGGTTAGATGTTGGTAGGATCAATTACTTTGCGTTCCCCAACCGTTAATATATGTTTACGGATGTGACAATAGAGGCTAGTTGCGCTAATTTCAGCGCGAACTCAAAACAAGAAGTTTCAATCCGGCTATAGAATCGAGCTAGACTTTTTTTCGGTTGTGAATCAAATGCCTAACCCTAGAGAACCTAAATTTGAATAAGTGGACCATTAGAGAGTTTTTCTAAGAATCACTTGTCATAGGCCTCAAAGTAGCACTTGTTTAGGGAGAAATCTTGGAATTCCATCGAAAATCTCTGGTGGACCTAATTCTTGAAAATAAGATGGGGAGCGACAAGAAAGGTGCATAGGAAGTTAGGGTGGATAGGTTAGATGTTGGTAGGATCAATTACTTTGCGTTCCCCAACCGTTAATATATGTTTCTGGATGTGACAATAGAGACGGTTGGCGCTAATTTCAGCGCGAACTCAAAACAAAGAGAAGTTTCCAATCCTGCTATAGAATCGAGATAGACTTTTTCGCGGTTGTGAATCAAATGCCTAACCCTAGAGAACCTAAATTTCAATAAGTGGACCATTAGAGAGTTTTTCTAAGAATTACTTGTCATAGGCCTCAAAGTAGCACTTGTTTAGGGCGAAATTTTGGAATTCCATCGAAAATCTCTGGTGGACCTAATTACTGAAATAAGATGGGGAACGACAAGAAAGGTGCATAGGAAGTTAGGGTGGATAGGCTAGATGTTAGTAGGATCAATTACATTGCGTTCCCCAACCGTTAATATATGTTTTACGGATGTGACAATAGAGGCTGGCGGCGGCAGCGCGGACTCAAAAAAGAAACAGAGTTTCCAATCCGGCTATAGGATCAATTACATTGCGTTCCCCAACCGTTAATATATGTTTTACGGATGTGACAATAGAGACTGCATTTGGCGCTGATTTCAGCGCGAACTCAACAAAGAGAAGTTTCCAATCTGCTATAGAATCGAGCTAGACTTTTTTGCGGTTGTGAATCAAATGCCTAACCCTAGAGAACCTAAATTTGAATAAGTGGACCATTAGAGTTTTTCTAAGAATCACTTGTCATAGGTCTCAAAGTAGCACTTGTTTAGGGCGAAATCTTGGAATTCCATTGAAAATCTCTGGTGGACCTAATTCTTGAAATAAGAAGGGGAACGCGACACGAAAGGTGCATAGGAACTTAGGGTGGATAGGTTAGATGTTGGTAGGATCAATTACATTGCGTTCCCCAACCGTTAATATATGTTTACGGATGTGACAATAGAGGCTGTTGGCGCTGATTTCAGCGGACTCAAAAAGAATAGTTTCCAATCCGGCTATAGAATCGAGCTAGACTTTTTCCGGTTGTGAATCAAATGCCTCACCCTAGAGAACCTAAATTTCAATAAGTGGACCATTAGAGTTTTTTCTAAGAATCACTTGTCATAGGCCTCAAAGTAGCACTTGTTTAGGGCGAAATTTTGGAATTCCATCGAAAATCTCGGTGGACCTAATTACTTGAAATAAGATGGGGAACGACAAGAAAGGTGCATAGGAAGTTAGGGTGGATAGGTTAGATGTTGGTAGGATCAATTACTTTGCGTTCCCCAACCGTTAATATATGTTTCTAGGATGTGACAATAGAGAGCTGGCGGCGCTAATTTCAGCCGAACTCAAAACAAAAAGAAAGTTTCCAATCCGGCTATAGAATCGAGCTAGACTTTTTTTTTTTGGTTGTGAATCAAATGCCTAACCTAGAGAACCTAAATTTCAATAAGTGGACCATTAGAGTTTTTTCTAAGAATCACTTGTCATAGGCCTCAAAGTAGCACTTGTTTAGGGCGAAATCTTGGAATTCCATTGAAAATCTCTGGTGGACCTAATTACTTGAAATAAGATGGGGAACGACAAGAAAGGTGCATAGGAAGTTAGGGTGGATAGGTTAGATGTTGGTAGGATCAATTACATTTGCGTTCCCCAACCGTTAATATATGTTTTAAGGATGTGACAATAGAGGCTGTTGGCACTAATTTCAGCGTTAATATACTCAAAACAAAGAAAGTTTCCAATCCGGCTATAGAATCGAGCTAGACTTTTTTCCCGGTTGTGAATCAAATGCCTCACCCTAGAGAACCTAAATTTCAATAAGTGGACCATTAGAGAGTTTTTCTAAGAATCACTTGTCATAGGCCTCAAAGTAGCACTTGTTTAGGGCGAAATCTTGGAATTCCATCGAAAATCTATGGTGGACCTAATTCTTGAAATAAGATGGGGAACGACAAGAAAGGTGCATAGGAAGTTAGGGTGGATAGGTTAGATGTTGGTAGGATCAATTACATTGCGTTCCCCAACCGTTAATATATGTTTTACGGATGTGACAATAGGAGGCTAGCTGGCACTGATTTCAGCCAACTCAAAAACAAAGAGAAGTTTCCAATCCTGCTATAGAATCGAGCTAGACTTTTTTTTGCGGTTGTGAATCAAATGCCTCACCCTAGAGAACCTAAATTTGAATAAGTGGACCATTAGAGAGTTTTTCTAAGAATCACTTGTCATAGGCCTCAAAGTAGCACTTGTTTAGGGCGAAATCTTGGAATTCCATTGAAAATCTCTGGTGGACCTAATTACTGAAATAAGATGGGGGAGCGACACGAAAGGTGCATAGGAAGTTAGGGTGGATAGGTTAGATGTTGGTAGGATCAATTACATTGCGTTCCCCAACCGTTAATATATGTTTGGATGTGACAATAGAAATTTGTTGGCGCTGATTTCAGCGAACTCAAAAAAAAGCGAAGTTCCAATCCGGCTATAGAATCGAGCTAGACTTTTTCCCGGTTGTGAATCAAATGCCTCACCCTAGAGAACCTGAATTTGAAGAAGTGGACCATTAGAGAGTTTTTCTAAGAATCACTTGTCATAGGCCTCAAAGTAGCACTTGTTTAGGGCAAAATTTTGGAATTCCATCGAAAATCTCTGGTGGACCTAATTCTTGAAATAAGATGGGGAGCGACAAGAAAGGTGCATAGGAAGTTAGGGTGGATAGGTTAGATGTTGGTAGGATCAATTACTTTGCGTTCCCCAACCGTTAATATATGTTTTTACGGATGTGACAATAGAGGCTGTTTTCAAAAAACTAATTTCAGGATCAAACATTGAACTCAAAACAAAGAAGTTTCCAATCAACAAAGAAGTTTATAGAATCGAGCTAGACTTTTTTGCGGTTGTGAATCAAATGCCTAACCCTAGAGAACCTAAATTTGAATAAGTGGACCATTAGAGAGTTTTTCTAAGAATCACTTGTCATAGGTCTCAAAGTAGCACTTGTTTAGGGCGAAATCTTGGAATTCCATTGAAAATCTCTGGTGGACCCCTAATTCTTGAAATAAGATGGGGAGCGACAAAAAAGGTGCATAGGAAGTTAGGGTGGATAGGTTAGATGTTGGTAGGATCAATTACATTGCGTTCCCCAACCGTTAATATATGTTTACGGATGTGACAATAGAGCTGGCGGATTTCAGCGCGGACTCAAAAGATTTCAGCGGCGGACTCAAAAAAAATAGTTTCCAATCCGGCTATAGAATCGAGCTAGACTTTTTTCCAGGTTGTGAATCAAATGCCTCACCCTAGAGAACCTAAATTTGAATAAGTGGACCATTAGAGAGTTTTTCTAAGAATCACTTGTCATAGGCCTCAAAGTAGCACTTGTTTAGGGGCGAAATCTTGGAATTCCATCAAAAATCTCTGGTGGACCTAATTCTTGAAATAAGATGGGGAACGACAAGAAAGGTGCATAGGAAGTTAGGGTGGATAGGTTAGATGTTGGTAGGATCAATTACATTGCGTTCCCCAACCGTTAATATATGTTTACGGATGTGACAATAGGAGAGGCTGGCGGCGCTGATTTCAGCGCGAACTCAAAACAAAGAGAAGTTTCCAATCCGGCTATAGAATCGAGCTAGACTTTTTTTCGGTTGTGAATCAAATGCCTAACCCTAGAGAACCTAAATTTGAATAAGTGGACCATTAGAGAGTTTTTCTAAGAATCACTTGTCATAGGCCTCAAAGTAGCACTTGTTTAGGGGGCGAAATCTTGGAATTCCATCGAAAATCTCGGGTGGACCTAATTACTGAAATAAGATGGGGAGCGACAAGAAAGGTGCATAGGAAGTTAGGGTGGATAGGTTAGATGTTGGTAGGATCAATTACATTCGTTCCCCAACCGTTAATATATGTTTACAAATGGATGTGACAATTTCAAGAAGAGAGTTTTTTCCAATTGTCATAGGATCAAAGTAGCATTTGTTCCCCAACCGTTAATTTCATGTTTACGGATGTGACGAACTCAAAAACTCAAATTTCCCCCAAGAAAGTTTCCAATCCAATAGAGCTATAGAATCGAGCTAGACTTTTTCCAGGTTGTGAATCAAATGCCTAACCCTAGAGAACCTAAATTTGAAATAAGTGGACCATTAGAGAGTTTTTCTAAGAATCACTTGTCATAGGCCTCAAAGTAGCACTTGTTTAGGGGCGAAATCTTGGAATTCCATTGAAAATCTCTGGTGGACCTAATTACTTGAAATAAGATGGGGAACGACACGAAAGGTGCATAGGAAGTTAGGGTGGATAGGTTAGATGTTGGTAGGATCAATTACATTTGCGTTCCCCAACCGTTAATATATGTTTACGGATGTGACAATAGAGAAGCTTGTTGGCGCTAATTTCAGCGCGAACTCAAAACAAAGAGAAGTTTCCAATCCGGCTATAGAATCGAGCTAGACTTTTTCGGTTTGTGAATCAAATGCCTCACCCTAGAGAACCTAAATTTGAATAAGTGGACCATTAGAGAGTTTTTCTAAGAATCACTTGTCATAGGCCTCAAAGTAGCACTTGTTTAGGGCAAAATCTTGGAATTCCATCGAAAATCTCTGGTGGACCTAATTACTGAAATAAGATGGGGAACGACAAGAAAGGTGCATTGAAGTTAGGGTGGATAGGTTAGATGTTGGTAGGATCAATTACATTGCGTTCCCCAACCGTTAATATATGTTTTGGATGTGACAATAGAGGCGGTTGGGCGCTAATTTCAGCGGACTCAAAACAAAGAGAAGTTTCCAATCCGGCTATAGAATCGAGCTAGACTTTTTTCCCGGTTGTGAATCAAATGCCTCACCCTAGAGAACCTAAATTTCAATAAGTGGACCATTAGAGAGTTTTTCTAAGAATCACTTGTCATAGGCCTCAAAGTAGCACTTGTTTAGGGCGAAATGTTGGAATTCCATCGAAAATCTCTGGTGGACCTAATTACTGAAATAAGATGGGGAACGACAAGAAAGGTGCATAGGAAGTTAGGGTGGATAGGTTAGATGTTGGTAGGATCAATTACTTTGCGTTCCCCAACCGTTAATATATGTTTGGATGTGACAATAGAGGCTGACATTTCATCAAAAGAAAGAGAAGTTTCCAATCCGGCTATAGGATCAATTACATTGCGTTCCCCAGACGTTAATATATGTTTGAATCAAAATGTGACAAAAAATTTCAATAAGTGGACCATTCAGTTTTTCTACTCAACAAAAGAGAAGTTTCCAATCCTGCTATAGAATCGAGCTAGACTTTTTTTGCGGTTGTGAATCAAATGCCTAACCCTAGAGAACCTAAATTTGAATAAGTGGACCATTAGAGTTTTTCTAAGAATCACTTGTCATAGGTCTCAAAGTAGCACTTGTTTAGGGCGAAATCTTGGAATTCCATTGAAAATCTATGGTGGACCTAATTCTTGCTTGAAATAAGAAGGAGCGACAAGAAAGGTGCATAGGAAGTTAGGGTGGATAGGTTAGATGTTGGTAGGATCAATTACATTGCGTTCCCCAACCGTTAATATATGTTTTACGGATGTGACAATAGAGACTGTTGGCGCTGATTTCAGCGCGAACTCAAAACAAAGAAGTTTCCAATCCGGCTATAGAATCGAGCTAGACTTTTTCAGTTGTGAATCAAATGCCTCACCCTAGAGAACCTAAATTTGAATAAGTGGACCATTAGAGTTTTCTAAGAATCACTTGTCATAGGCCTCAAAGTAGCACTTGTTTAGGGCGAAATTTTGGAATTCCATCGAAAATCTCTGGTGGACCTAATTCTTGAAATAAGATGGGGAACGACAAGAAAGGTGCATAGGAAGTTAGGGTGGATAGGTTAGATGTTGGTAGGATCAATTACTTTGCGTTCCCCAACCGTTAATATATGTTTTACGGATGTGACAATAGAGGCTACTTGCACTAATTTCAGCGCGAACTCAAAACAAAGAAAGTTTCCAATCCTGCTATAGAATCGAGCTAGACTTTTTCGGTTTGTGAATCAAATGCCTAACCCTAGAGAACCTAAATTTGAATAAGTGGACCATTAGAGTTTTTCTAAGAATCACTTGTCATAGGCCTCAAAGTAGCACTTGTTTAGGGAGAAATCTTTGGAATTCCATTGAAAATCTACGGTGGACCTAATTACTGAAATAAGATGGGGAGCGACAAGAAAGGTGCATAGGAAGTTAGGGTGGATAGGTTAGATGTTGGTAGGATCAATTACATTTGCGTTCCCCAACCGTTAATATATGTTTTACGGATGTGACAATAGAGACTGCTCAAAAAGAAAGGTTTCCAATCCGGTCTAATTTCAGCGCGAACTCAAAACAAAATAGAGAAGTTTCCAATCCGGCTATAGAATCGAGATAGACTTTTTTTGCGGTTGTGAATCAAATGCCTCAACCCTAGAGAACCTAAATTTGAATAAGTGGACCATTAGAGAGTTTTCTAAGAATCACTTGTCATAGGCCTCAAAGTAGCACTTGTTTAGGGCAAAATTTTGGAATTCCATCGAAAATCTCTGGTGGACCTAATTCTTGAAATAAGATGGGGGAGCGACAAGAAAGGTGCATAGGAAGTTAGGGTGGATAGGTTAGATGTTGGTAGGATCAATTACTTTGCGTTCCCCAACCGTTAATATATGTTTACGGATGTGACAATAGAGGCTGGCGGCGCTAATTTCAGCCGAACTCAAAACAAAAGAGTTTCCAATCCAGCTATAGAATCAAGCTAGACTTTTTCGGTTGTGAATCAAATGCCTCACCCTAGAGAACCTAAATTTGAATAAGTGGACCATTAGAGTTTTTCTAAGAATCACTTGTCATAGGCCTCAAAGTAGCACTTGTTTAGGGAGAAATTTTGGAATTCCATCGAAAATCTCTAAGTGGACCTAATTACTTGAAATAAGATGGGGAGCGACAAGAAAGGTGCATAGGAAGTTAGGGTGGATAGGTTAGATGTTGGTAGGATCAATTACATTGCGTTCCCCAACCGTTAATATATGTTTTACGGATGTGACAATAGAGGCGGTGATTTCAGGCGCTAATTTCAAAAAGCGTTTCCACTCAAAACAAGAGAAGTTTCCAATCCTGCTATAGAATCGAGCTAGACTTTTTTGCGGTTGTGAATCAAATGCCTAACCTAGAGAACCTAAATTTGAATAAGTGGACCATTAGAGAGTTTTCTAAGAATCACTTGTCATAGGCCTCAAAGTAGCACTTGTTTAGGGCGAAATCTTGGAATTCCATTGAAAATCTCTGGTGGACCTAATTCTTTGAAATAAGATGGGGAGCGACACGAAAGGTGCATAGGAAGTTAGGGTGGATAGGTTAGATGTTGGTAGGATCAATTACATTTGCGTTCCCCAACCGTTAATATATGTTTACGGATGTGACAATAGAGGCTGGCGGCGCTGATTTCAGCGCGAACTCAAAAAAAGCAAGTTTCCAATCCGGCTATAGAATCAAGCTAGACTTTTTTCCCGGTTGTGAATCAAATGCCTCACCCTAGAGAACCTAAATTTGAATAAGTGGACCATTAGAGAGTTTTTCTAAGAATCACTTGTCATAGGCCTCAAAGTAGCACTTGTTTAGGGCAAAATTTTGGAATTCCATCAAAATCTCTGGTGGACCTAATTCTTTGAAATAAGATGGGGAGCGACACGAAAGGTGCATAGGAAGTTAGGGTGGATAGGTTAGATGTTGGTAGGATCAATTACATTGCGTTCCCCAACCGTTAATATATGTTTACGGATGTGACAATAGAGGCTGGCGGCGCTAATTTCAGCGTGAACTCAAAACAAAGAGAAGTTTCCAATCCTGCTATAGAATCGAGCTAGACTTTTTCGCGGTTGTGAATCAAATGCCTCACCCTAGAGAACCTAAATTTGAATAAGTGGACCATTAGAGTTTTTCTAAGAATCACTTGTCATAGGCCTCAAAGTAGCACTTGTTTAGGGCGAAATCTTGGAATTCCATCGAAAATCTCTGGTGGACCTAATTCTTTGAAATAAGATGGGGAGCGACAAGAAAGGTGCATAGGAAGTTAGGGTGGATAGGTTAGATGTTGGTAGGATCAATTACATTGCGTTCCCCAACCGTTAATATATGTTTTACGGATGTGACAATAGAATCCGGCTATAGGATAATTTTAGTTCCCCGAACTCAAAACAAAATAGAGAAGTTTCAATCCGGCTATAGAATCGAGCTAGACTTTTTCCCGGTTGTGAATCAAATGCCTCACCCTAGAGAACCTAAATTTGAATAAGTGGACCATTAGAGAGTTTTTCTAAGAATCACTTGTCATAGGCCTCAAAGTAGCACTTGTTTAGGGCGAAATCTTTGGAATTCCATCGAAAATCTACGGTGGACCTAATTACTGAAATAAGATGGGGAGCGACAAGAAAGGTGCATAGGAAGTTAGGGTGGATAGGTTAGATGTTGGTAGGATCAATTACTTTGCGTTCCCCAACCGTTAATATATGTTTACGGATGTGACAATAGAGGCTGGCTGGGCGCTGATTTCAAGCCTTGGACTCAAAACAAAGAAGTTTCCAATCCTACTATAGAATCGAGCTAGACTTTTTTCGGTTGTGAATCAAATGCCTCACCCTAGAGAACCTAAATTTGAATAAGTGGACCATTAGAGAGTTTTTCTAAGAATCACTTGTCATAGGCCTCAAAGTAGCACTTGTTTAGGGGCGAAATTTTGGAATTCCATCGAAAATCTCTGGTGGACCTAATTCTTGAAATAAGATGGGGAGCGACAAGAAAGGTGCATAGGAAGTTAGGGTGGATAGGTTAGATGTTGGTAGGATCAATTACATTGCGTTCCCCAACCGTTAATATATGTTTTAAGATGTGACAATAGAGGCTGGTTGGCGCTGATTTCAGCGTGACTCAAAAAAAAGTTAATAATGTTTCAATCTGCTATAGAATCGAGCTAGACTTTTTTATAGAATCCTAGACTTTTTTTTAGTTGTGAATCAAATGCCTCACCCTAGAGAACCTAAATTTGAATAAGTGGACCATTAGAGAGTTTTTCTAAGAATCACTTGTCATAGGCCTCAAAGTAGCACTTGTTTAGGGGCGAAATTTTGGAATTCCATCGAAAATCTCTGGTGGACCTAATTCTTGAAATAAGATGGGGAGCGACAAGAAAGGTGCATAGGAAGTTAGGGTGGATAGGTTAGATGTTGGTAGGATCAATTACATTTGCGTTCCCCAACCGTTAATATATGTTTACGGATGTGACAATAGAGGCTTTGTTGGCGCTAATTTCAATCCGCGGATCAACTCAAAACAAAAGATGAAGTTTCCAATCCGGCTATAGAATCGAGCTAGACTTTTTCCGGTTGTGAATCAAATGCCTAACCCTAGAGAACCTAAATTTCAATAAGTGGACCATTAGAGAGTTTTTCTAAGAATCACTTGTCATAGGCCTCAAAGTAGCACTTGTTTAGGGCGAAATCTTGGAATTCCATCGAAAATCTCTGGTGGACCTAATTCTTGAAATAAGATGGGGAGCGACAACAAAGGTGCATAGGAAGTTAGGGTGGATAGGTTAGATGTTGGTAGGATCAATTACATTGCGTTCCCCAACCGTTAATATATGTTTTACGGATGTGACAATAGAGGCTGGTTGGCTGATTTCAGCCAGCGGACTCAAAACAAAGAGAAGTTTCAATCCGGCTATAGAATCGAGCTAGACTTTTTCGGGTTGTGAATCAAATGCCTCACCCTAGAGAACCTAAATTTGAATAAGTGGACCATTAGAGAGTTTTCTAAGAATCACTTGTCATAGGCCTCAAAGTAGCACTTGTTTAGGGAGAAATTTTGGAATTCCATCGAAAATCTCACGGTGGACCTAATTCTTGAAATAAGATGGGGAGCGACACGAAAGGTGCATAGGAAGTTAGGGTGGATAGGTTAGATGTTGGTAGGATCAATTACATTGCGTTCCCCAACCGTTAATATATGTTTACGGATGTGACAATAGAGGCTGTTGGCGCTGATTTCAGCGCGAACTCAAAACAAAGAGAAGTTTCCAATCCGGCTATAGAATCGAGCTAGACTTTTTTTTTTTGGTTGTGAATCAAATGCCTCACCCTAGAGAACCTAAATTTGAATAAGTGGACCATTAGAGTTTTTCTAAGAATCACTTGTCATAGGCCTCAAAGTAGCACTTGTTTAGGGCGAAATCTTGGAATTCCATCGAAAATCTCTGGTGGACCTAATTCTTGAAATAAGATGGGGAACGACACGAAAGGTGCATAGGAAGTTAGGGTGGATAGGTTAGATGTTGGTAGGATCAATTACATTTTTCAGCGTTCCCCAACCGTTAATATATGTTTTTCGGATGTGACAATAGAGGCTGTTGGCGCTGATTTCAGCGCGAACTCAAAACAAAGAAGTTTCCAATCCTGCTATAGAATCGAGCTAGACTTTTTTTTTGGTTGTGAATCAAATGCCTAACCTAGAGAACCTAAATTTGAATAAGTGGACCATTAGAGTTTTTTTCTAAGAATCACTTGTCATAGGTCTCAAAGTAGCACTTGTTTAGGGGCGAAATCTTGGAATTCCATTGAAAATCTCTGGTGGACCTAATTCTTTGAAATAAGAAGGGGAGCGACACGAAAGGTGCATAGGAAGTTAGGGTGGATAGGTTAGATGTTGGTAGGATCAATTACATTGCGTTCCCCAACCGTTAATATATGTTTCTAGATGTGACAATAGAGGCTTTGGCGCTGATTTCAGTGGACTCAAAAAAAGCAGAAGTTTCCAATCCGGCTATAGAATCGAGCTAGACTTTTTCCGGTTGTGAATCAAATGCCTCACCCTAGAGAACCTAAATTTGAAGAAGTGGACCATTAGAGAGTTTTTCTAAGAATCACTTGTCATAGGCCTCAAAGTAGCACTTGTTTAGGGCGAAATTTTGGAATTCCATCGAAAATCTCTGGTGGACCTAATTACTGAAATAAGATGGGGAACGACACGAAAGGTGCATAGGAAGTTAGGGTGGATAGGTTAGATGTTGGTAGGATCAATTACATTGCGTTCCCCAACCGTTAATATATGTTTTGGATGTGACAATAGAGAATAAGTTGCGCTAATTTCAGCGCGAACTCAAAACAAAGAGAAGTTTCAATCCGGCTATAGAATCGAGCTAGACTTTTTTTTAGCGGTTGTGAATCAAATGCCTAACCCTAGAGAACCTAAATTTGAATAAGTGGACCATTAGAGTTTTCTAAGAATCACTTGTCATAGGCCTCAAAGTAGCACTTGTTTAGGGCGAAATCTTGGAATTCCATCGAAAATCTCTGGTGGACCTAATTCTTTGAAATAAGATGGGGAGCGACAAGAAAGGTGCATAGGAAGTTAGGGTGGATAGGTTAGATGTTGGTAGGATCAATTACATTGCGTTCCCCAACCGTTAATATATGTTTCTGGATGTGACAATAGAGGCTGGCGGCGCTGATTTCAGTAGCGAACTCAAAACAAAGAGAAGTTTCCAATCACTGCTATAGAATCGAGCTAGACTTTTTCGGTTTGTGAATCAAATGCCTAACCCTAGAGAACCTAAATTTGAATAAGTGGACTATTAGAGAGTTTTTCTAAGAATCACTTGTCATAGGCCTCAAAGTAGCACTTGTTTAGGGCGAAATCTTGGAATTCCATCGAAAATCTCTGGTGGACCTAATTACTGAAATAAGATGGGGAACGACACGAAAGGTGCATAGGAAGTTAGGGTGGATAGGTTAGATGTTGGTAGGATCAATTACATTGCGTTCCCCAACCGTTAATATATGTTTACGGATGTGACAATAGAGGCTGGCGGCATTTGATTTCAGCGGAACTCAAAAAAACGAGAAGTTTCCAATCCTGCTATAGAATCGAGCTAGACTTTTTCCGGTTGTGAATCAAATGCCTCACCCTAGAGAACCTAAATTTGAATAAGTGGACCATTAGAGTTTTTCTAAGAATCACTTGTCATAGGCCTCAAAGTAGCACTTGTTTAGGGGCGAAATCTTGGAATTCCATCGAAAATCTCTGGTGGACCTAATTCTTGAAATAAGATGGGGAGCGACAAGAAAGGTGCATAGGAAGTTAGGGTGGATAGGTTAGATGTTGGTAGGATCAATTACATTGCGTTCCCCAACCGTTAATATATGTTTTACGGATGTGACAATAGAGACTGCTGGCGCTAATTTCAGCGGAACTCAAAACAAAGAGAAGTTTCCAATCCGCTATAGAATCGAGCTAGACTTTTTCGGGTTGTGAATCAAATGCCTCACCCTAGAGAACCTAAATTTGAATAAGTGGACCATTAGAGAGTTTTTTCTAAGAATCACTTGTCATAGGCCTCAAAGTAGCACTTGTTTAGGGGCAAATTTTGGAATTCCATCGAAAATCTCTCTGAGTGGACCTAATTACTGAAATAAGATGGGGGAGCGACAAGAAGGTGCATAGGAAGTTAGGGTGGATAGGTTAGATGTTGGTAGGATCAATTACTTTGCGTTCCCCAACCGTTAATATATGTTTCTACAATAGGATGTGACAATAGAGATCAATGGCTTCCCCAACCGCGCTAATTTCTTGCGAACTCAAAACAAAGAGAAGTTTCCAATCCTGCTATAGAATCGAGCTAGACTTTTTTTTGCGGTTGTGAATCAAATGCCTAACCCTAGAGAACCTAAATTTGAATAAGTGGACCATTAGAGAGTTTTTCTAAGAATCACTTGTCATAGGCCTCAAAGTAGCACTTGTTTAGGGGCGAAATCTTGGAATTCCATTGAAAATCTCTGGTGGACCTAATTCTTGAAATAAGATGGGGGAGCGACAAGAAAGGTGCATAGGAAGTTAGGGTGGATAGGTTAGATGTTGGTAGGATCAATTACATTGCGTTCCCCAACCGTTAATATATGTTTTACGGATGTGACAATAGAGGCTGTTGGCGCTGATTTCAGCGCGAACTCAAAAAAAGAGAAGTTTCCAATCCGGCTATAGAATCGAGCTAGACTTTTTTCGGTTGTGAATCAAATGCCTCACCCTAGAGAACCTAAATTTGAATAAGTGGACCATTAGAGAGTTTTTCTAAGAATCACTTGTCATAGGCCTCAAAGTAGCACTTGTTTAGGGGCGAAATCTTGGAATTCCATCGAAAATCTCTGGTGGACCTAATTCTTGAAATAAGATGGGGAGCGACAAAGAAAGGTGCATAGGAAGTTAGGGTGGATAGGTTAGATGTTGGTAGGATCAATTACATTTGCGTTCCCCAACCGTTAATATATGTTTACGGATGTGACAATAGGAGGCTGGCGGCGCTAATTTCAGCGAACTCAAAACAAAGAGAAGTTTCCAATCCGGCTATAGAATCGAGCTAGACTTTTTTTTTCGGTTGTGAATCAAATGCCTCACCTAGAGAACCTAAATTTCAATAAGTGGACCATTAGAGTTTTTCTAAGAATCACTTGTCATAGGCCTCAAAGTAGCACTTGTTTAGGGCGAAATCTTGGAATTCCATCGAAAATCTCTGTGGGTGGACCTAATTCTTGAAATAAGATGGGGAGCGACAAGAAGGTGCATAGGAAGTTAGGGTGGATAGGTTAGATGTTGGTAGGATCAATTACATTTGCGTTCCCCAACCGTTAATATATGTTTGGATGTGACAATAGAGGCTGTTGGCGGCTAATTTCAGCGCGAACTCAAAACAAAGAATATATGTTTCCAATCCGGCTATAGAATCAAGCTAGACTTTTTCGGTTGTGAATCAAATGCCTAACCCTAGAGAACCTAAATTTGAATAAGTGGACCATTAGAGAGTTTTTCTAAGAATCACTTGTCATAGGCCTCAAAGTAGCACTTGTTTAGGGCAAAATCTTGGAATTCCATTGAAAATCTCTGGTGGACCTAATTCTTGAAATAAGATGGGGAGCGACACGAAGGTGCATAGGAAGTTAGGGTGGATAGGTTAGATGTTGGTAGGATCAATTACATTGCGTTCCCCAACCGTTAATATATGTTTTACGGATGTGACAATAGAGATCTGCTGGGCACTAATTTCAGCGCGGACTCAAAAAAAGAAGTTTCCAATCCTGCTATAGAATCGAGCTAGACTTTTTTCGGTTGTGAATCAAATGCCTAACCCTAGAGAACCTAAATTTCAATAAGTGGACCATTAGAGTTTTTCTAAGAATCACTTGTCATAGGCCTCAAAGTAGCACTTGTTTAGGGGCGAAATCTTGGAATTCCATCGAAAATCTCTGGTGGACCTAATTACTTGAAATAAGATGGGGAGCGACAAGAAAGGTGCATAGGAAGTTAGGGTGGATAGGTTAGATGTTGGTAGGATCAATTACATTGCGTTCCCCAACCGTTAATATATGTTTTACGGATGTGACAATAGAGGCTAGGGCACTAATTTTAGCGCGAACTCAAAACAAAGAGAAGTTTCCAATCCGGCTATAGAATCGAGCTAGACTTTTTTGCGGTTGTGAATCAAATGCCTAACCCTAGAGAACCTAAATTTCAATAAGTGGACCATTAGAGAGTTTTTCTAAGAATCACTTGTCATAGGCCTCAAAGTAGCACTTGTTTAGGGGCGAAATTTTGGAATTCCATCGAAAATCTACTGGTGGACCTAATTCTTGAAATAAGATGGGGAGCGACAAGAAAGGTGCATAGGAAGTTAGGGTGGATAGGTTAGATGTTGGTAGGATCAATTACATTCGTTCCCCAACCGTTAATATATGTTTTACGGATGTGACAATAGAGGCTGGCGCTAATTTCAGCGCGAACTCAAAACAAAGAGAAGTTTCCAATCCGGCTATAGAATCGAGCTAGACTTTTTTCGGTTGTGAATCAAATGCCTAACCCTAGAGAACCTAAATTTCAATAAGTGGACCATTAGAGTTTTTCTAAGAATCACTTGTCATAGGCCTCAAAGTAGCACTTGTTTAGGGCGAAATTTTGGAATTCCATCGAAAATCTACGGTGGACCTAATTCTTTGAAATAAGATGGGGAGCGACAAAAGGTGCATAGGAAGTTAGGGTGGATAGGTTAGATGTTGGTAGGATCAATTACATTGCGTTCCCCAACCGTTAATATATGTTTACGGATGTGACAATAGAAAGGCGGCTAGGCTGATTTCAGCCTTCCCCACTCAAAAAAAGTTTCCAATCAACAAACCAATATAGAATCGAGCTAGACTTTTTTTTCCCGGTTGTGAATCAAATGCCTCACCCTAGAGAACCTAAATTTGAATAAGTGGACCATTAGAGTTTTTTCTAAGAATCACTTGTCATAGGCCTCAAAGTAGCACTTGTTTAGGGCAAAATTTTGGAATTCCATCGAAAATCTCTGGTGGACCTAATTCTTGAAATAAGATGGGGAGCGACACGAAAGGTGCATAGGAAGTTAGGGTGGATAGGTTAGATGTTGGTAGGATCAATTACATTGCGTTCCCCAACCGTTAATATATGTTTATGTGACAATAGGATGTGACAATAGAGGCTTTCCAATCCGTTGGCGCTAATTTCAGCGCGAACTCAAAACAAAGAGAAGTTTCCAATCTGCTATAGAATCGAGCTAGACTTTTTTTCGCGGTTGTGAATCAAATGCCTAACCCTAGAGAACCTAAATTTGAATAAGTGGACCATTAGAGAGTTTTTCTAAGAATCACTTGTCATAGGCCTCAAAGTAGCACTTGTTTAGGGAGAAATTTTGGAATTCCATCGAAAATCTCGGTGGACCTAATTACTGAAATAAGATGGGGAGCGACACGAAAGGTGCATAGGAAGTTAGGGTGGATAGGTTAGATGTTGGTAGGATCAATTACATTGCGTTCCCCAACCGTTAATATATGTTTACGGATGTGACAATAGAAGCTTTCAATCCGGCTATAGGATGGCGCTGATTTCATGTGACAAACTCAAAACTCAAAAAGAGAAGTTTCCAATCCTGCTATAGAATCGAGCTAGACTTTTTTCGGGTTGTGAATCAAATGCCTAACCCTAGAGAACCTAAATTTGAATAAGTGGACCATTAGAGAGTTTTTCTAAGAATCACTTGTCATAGGCCTCAAAGTAGCACTTGTTTAGGGGCGAAATCTTGGAATTCCATCGAAAATCTCTGGTGGACCTAATTCTTGAAATAAGATGGGGGGAGCGACACGAAAGGTGCATAGGAAGTTAGGGTGGATAGGTTAGATGTTGGTAGGATCAATTACATTGCGTTCCCCAACCGTTAATATATGTTTGGATGTGACAATAGAGGCGGTTGGCGCTGATTTCAGCGCGGACTCAAAACAAAGAGAAGTTTCAATCCGGCTATAGAATCGAGCTAGACTTTTTTCCGGTTGTGAATCAAATGCCTAACCCTAGAGAACCTAAATTTCAATAAGTGGACCATTAGAGAGTTTTTCTAAGAATCACTTGTCATAGGCCTCAAAGTAGCACTTGTTTAGGGGCGAAATTTTGGAATTCCATCGAAAATCTCTGGTGGACCTAATTACTGAAATAAGATGGGGAGCGACAAGAAAGGTGCATAGGAAGTTAGGGTGGATAGGTTAGATGTTGGTAGGATCAATTACTTTGCGTTCCCCAACCGTTAATATATGTTTTACGGATGTGACAATAGAGGCTGGGTTGTTGCTAATTTCAGCGCGAACTCAAAACAAAGAGAAGTTTCAATCCGGCTATAGAATCGAGATAGACTTTTTCGCGGTTGTGAATCAAATGCCTAACCCTAGAGAACCTAAATTTCAATAAGTGGACCATTAGAGTTTTCTAAGAATCACTTGTCATAGGCCTCAAAGTAGCACTTGTTTAGGGCAAAATTTTGGAATTCCATCGAAAATCTCTGGTGGACCTAATTCTTTGAAATAAGATGGGGAGCGACAAAGAATAGGTGCATAGGAATTCGTTAGGGTGGATATGGTTAGATGTTGGTAGGATCAATTACAATTACATTGCGTTCCCCAACCGTTAATATATGTTTACTGATGTGACAATAGAGACTGGCGGCGATTTCAGCGCGAACTCAAAAAAAAAGAAGTTTCCAATCTGCTATAGAATCGAGCTAGACTTTTTTGCGGTTGTGAATCAAATGCCTAACCTAGAGAACCTAAATTTCAATAAGTGGACCATTAGAGTTTTTCTAAGAATCACTTGTCATAGGCCTCAAAGTAGCACTTGTTTAGGGCGAAATCTTGGAATTCCATTGAAAATCTCTGGTGGACCTAATTCTTGAAATAAGATGGGGAGCGACACGAAGGTGCATAGGAAGTTAGGGTGGATAGGTTAGATGTTGGTAGGATCAATTACATTGCGTTCCCCAACCGTTAATATATGTTTTACGGATGTGACAATAGATCTTTTGAAAAAACTTTTCAGAACTCAAAACAATATATGTTTAGTTTCAATCCGGCTATAGAATCGAGCTAGACTTTTTCGGGGTTGTGAATCAAATGCCTCACCCTAGAGAACCTAAATTTGAATAAGTGGACCATTAGAGTTTTTCTAAGAATCACTTGTCATAGGCCTCAAAGTAGCACTTGTTTAGGGCAAAATTTTGGAATTCCATCGAAAATCTCGGTGGACCTAATTACTGAAATAAGATGGGGAGCGACAAGAAAGGTGCATAGGAAGTTAGGGTGGATAGGTTAGATGTTGGTAGGATCAATTACTTTGCGTTCCCCAACCGTTAATATATGTTTACGGATGTGACAATAGAGGCTGTTTAGCACTGATTTCAGCGCGAACTCAAAACAAAAGAAGTTTCCAATCCTGCTATAGAATCAAGCTAGACTTTTTCACGGTTGTGAATCAAATGCCTAACCTAGAGAACCTAAATTTCAATAAGTGGACCATTAGAGTTTTCTAAGAATCACTTGTCATAGGCCTCAAAGTAGCACTTGTTTAGGGGCGAAATCTTGGAATTCCATCGAAAATCTACGGTGGACCTAATTCTTTGAAATAAGATGGGGAGCGACACGAAGGTGCATAGGAAGTTAGGGTGGATAGGTTAGATGTTGGTAGGATCAATTACTTTGCGTTCCCCAACCGTTAATATATGTTTGGATGTGACAATAGAGGCTGTTAGGCACTATTTCAGCGTGAACTCAAAACAAAGAAAAAGTTTCCAATCCTGCTATAGAATCGAGCTAGACTTTTTTTTTTTGGTTGTGAATCAAATGCCTAACCCTAGAGAACCTAAATTTGAATAAGTGGACCATTAGAGTTTTTCTAAGAATCACTTGTCATAGGCCTCAAAGTAGCACTTGTTTAGGGCAAAATCTTGGAATTCCATCGAAAATCTCTGGTGGACCTAATTACTGAAATAAGATGGGGAGCAACAAGAAAGGTGCATAGGAAGTTAGGGTGGATAGGTTAGATGTTGGTAGGATCAATTACATTGCGTTCCCCAACCGTTAATATATGTTTGGATGTGACAATAGAAATTTGTTGGCGCTGATTTCAAGCACGGAACTCAAAAAAAGAAGTTTCCAATCCGGCTATAGAATCGAGCTAGACTTTTTTTGGTTTGTGAATCAAATGCCTAACCTAGAGAACCTAAATTTGAATAAGTGGACCATTAGAGTTTTTCTAAGAATCACTTGTCATAGGCCTCAAAGTAGCACTTGTTTTGGGGCAAAATCTTGGAATTCCATCAAAATCTCGGTGGACCTAATTCTTGAAATAAGATGGGGAGCGACAAGAAGGTGCATAGGAAGTTAGGGTGGATAGGTTAGATGTTGGTAGGATCAATTACATTTGCGTTCCCCACCCGTTAATATATGTTTTACGGATGTGACAATAGAGGCTTGTTGCGCTAATTTCCTGCCAGTTTCAAAACAAACAGAAGTTCAATCCGGCTATAGAATCGAGCTAGACTTTTTTTCGGTTTGTGAATCAAATGCCTCACCCTAGAGAACCTAAATTTGAATAAGTGGACCATTAGAGAGTTTTCTAAGAATCACTTGTCATAGGCCTCAAAGTAGCACTTGTTTAGGGCAAAATTTTGGAATTCCATCGAAAATCTACGGTGGACCTAATTCTTGAAATAAGATGGGGAGCGACAAGAAAGGTGCATAGGAAGTTAGGGTTGGATAGGTTAGATGTTGGTAGGATCAATTACTT
>JADLZK010004209.1:0-26714 GCA_015847255.1 Hyparrhenia diplandra | reverse complement strand
GATCCTCGTTGTGTTGTTGATGAGTTTGAAATCACTTTATTTCCTAACACGGTTTATATGGACTCAAGTGTAGATCAAGTACGTTTCCGTGGATTGCTAATTATACTCTTGATTTTTATAAATTGTTGGCTCACATTCCCTACACCTATCCACTCATCCATTTCTAGCCCGATTATATTACGAAGTTTCATTACTTTTGTCTATCTCTCAAAAGTTATTGCAAAAGAGATTTTGGTTGTATTAAAATATATATATATATATATATATATAGGGAGATGAAAAAATGGACAAGTGTCCTACGGCGAGTAGAGCCTACCTCCCTAAGAAAAAAGAAAGAATAAAGAAGAGTTAAAAAATGGACAAGTGTCCGCTAAAAACAATAGGTACTTAGATACTGCCTCTCCATAAAAAAAAAAGAAAGAGATACAACCCAAGTTCTCCCAAAGTTTTCCGGCAATTCCAAAGAGAGAGATGATTCCTCAAGGAGCAAAAGTAGAATTAGGCTTCCCCTCATTCATTCCTTACACCTTACTATATTCCCTACCATATTCTATCCACCATACACATGCACCACTTGATCAAGGTAACTCGTGACTTTGGATCCATTGCTTGAACTTATAATATATGCTTAGTAAGTAGATTTAGTTTTCTCCCACCTAGAGCTCCAGATACAAGCCTTAGATATAGGGTGAAAGAGAAGAAGGCATAGTGTGCTACTGCCTTAGCCATAAATATCACATATCATGAGAGAAAGGCAAAACAACCTTGTTACCTTAGTGAGGATCCACAAATACCACAAAATGAGAGACTTGAGAGAGCCACACACCAAAAAGAACTTTTGAGTTTTATTTTGAAAATCAAAGAAAAACTCCGTAAGAATAGTTGAACAAAGAGTTTGAGATATGGTGCTTGACTTGATTGTTCTATCTTTCAATTACCCAAGATCCAAAGAAAAAGGCTATAAGCTCCATGGTTAGAGGTAATATGGGTAAGTTAAAAATTTGAGCAAGTTTATTCTAATCTAGAGAGAAATTTTGTTTGAAAGCATGTGTACTTTGGGAGGCGGAAAGCATTGTAGCAACTCCTCGATCCATTGCTAAGTTTAGCTTTGCTAGGACTAGCAAAGGGTAAGCTTGGGGGAGCTTGTTGACACCTCGTTATAGCATAATATTACTAGTCAACTAAAACATGAATAAGGGCTTAAAATAAATATCAACATAAGTCTAGGGGCTTTACTAACATAATTCCACGAGCTTTGGTAATTTATATCTTTTACAGTGGACTTAACAGAGAAAAGCAGAGAAGAACGGTGAGAATCGAAAGAGTTTACATCCCATATGATGACAAGACTTAACCGTGAAGTAACTCAACCTAAAATGTGGACTAAAACACTCTAGAAGATACCGAAAGACACCAGAGAAGGGGATCACGTTGTGACCACATCCCTCGGCGGCCGCCAGAGCCATTTAGGCCTACCACCGTGGGTCTCGCCGCTCACCAGATTTGTATGTCGGTTTACCACCGACCTTGAGGTTGTATCTACACCGCTGTCCAAGGTCGGTTTGATCCAAGGGTCCCTGTTCATCGCCGAGGGCTATATAAGAAGACCCCCTGACCCCACGGTGAAACCCTAATTCATTATCAATCATTATCAATAGGCTGAGACCCTGAGTCTTCCTCTAGGTCTATACTAGAACTAGAACTAGAAGAGTTAGCAAGCAAGAGGGGATAGGTCTAATCTTTTTAGAACAAGAGAGATAGAGAGAGGGAAGGAATCTGAGGAAGTGCCGGCCTGTCGGTGCTATCTCCACAACTTGTACCTCGATTGGAAGTTAACCTACACTTGGAGTTACTCGAAATCTACTTCTTCTTTTAGTAAGTAATATTGTTTATAATTATTCTTATTGGTCTGCGAGTCTCTCTTTGAGTACTTTAATCTGACGCCTAGATTAGAGTAATATTGGCGAGGTAAACGCGTGGTGTTTGGACTTCGTATATCTCGTTAGATGCACCCTACATTCCGGGCGTGTGGTAGTTCGTGGTAGTGACAAAGTACCATTGATTCCTTTGGAGTCCACCCTCTCGAATGATAGGCCAAGCATGACTATGTTACTTGAGGATTGCAATCGTTTAGGCCCCTTTTCCTTTGAGTAATGTCCCCATAAGGATAATATTAACATCGCTTACCAAGATAAGAAATAGATATCTTAGTAATCCTCTCTACACTCTCAACTTTCTTAAGTCTTGTGCTACTCTCGGTTAAGATTAGGGTCGTAGTCTCCTCACCCGCTTCCCCTTCGATTCGATATTAAACCCTCTCTGGGTGAAGTGCTCGGCGGGTATCCGGCCCGCTTGCGGATTATACAAATTATAAATATTTACGTAGGCTTATCAAATACCAATAGTGGCGGCAGGTGGATCGCACGGTCTCCTGGATACCATTTGCCACAAATCGGATTGATCTCGCTGTGACCGATTTATCGGCGCACGTAGGCGGCTTACGACGGCAGGGCTAGGGGGGCAATCGTTGGCGAGATGGCGGTGGTGATGATGATCAATGGTGTGAAGACGTGGGGAATGGCGAACGAGCGGCGAAGACGACGGCGGTGATGACGAGCAGTACGACCGGCGATGGGGATGGCGATGGGCGCTACGGGCGTCTAGGGCACCCGGGCGCCATGCGTCGTTAGGGGCAAGCGCGTGGCGCCGATTAGCGGCGCGCGCGTCTTCGCTAGGGTTAGGAGAGAGAGAGCCTCGAGAGACAAGAGCCACATTGGGGTTACCCCTTTAATTTTTCTCGATTGATTCCAACCGATTGCAAGTCCCTTGCATTTATAGTCGGGGAGACTTGCATCTAAAGAAATCCCGATTTTATTTTCTATTCTATTCCTATCTTTATTCCCTAAATATCTATTACTTAATGACGAAGGCGATGACGCACGCGATGGCCTTGGGCGGCGGCCGGGCCACGTGCCTCGTGCATGCGCCGGGCCCATTTGGGCTGGTGGTGTTGGCCTTTGGGCCCCACCTTAATTTGGCACATGACATAGTACCTCTTTTTAGTTTAGGTGATCAAATTGGCATTTCCCTTGTACCAATCCTTGTTGTTGAGGGAACAAAACAATGGTCATGGAGCTCTATCCATAAAATGAGGGTTTATCCAAAAGAGGATAAATAACATTATCCTTGACTTAGCATAGTATAGCTGGTGGCATCTACTAACACTACAAGAGATTAGGCCTTTTGTGACAAATTGATTGTGACAATTACAACATTTTTCTTGTCACTGCACCCCTTCTATGACACACCGGGTGACAATATGGTTGTTGTCATTGAATCCCCTGGCCATAACCCACCTTCTGTGACTATTGGATCCAATTGTCATTATTCTTAGTGACAATTACACATTTATCAATCGGGTTATAACAACAATATTTGTCACTATATTTGTCATAACATACTAGATAGGATGTTGACAAGTGTCTAGTGATCCGACATGGCACTTGAC
Organism: Hyparrhenia diplandra; assembly: GCA_015847255.1. NCBI lineage: Eukaryota > Viridiplantae > Streptophyta > Magnoliopsida > Poales > Poaceae > Hyparrhenia > Hyparrhenia diplandra. Next base: position 23,206 of record JADLZK010004209.1, on the reverse strand, counting down.
GTTGCATAAGTAGTATGACAAAATTGAATTGTCACAAAACAAATTTGTCCCAATTAGCCCATTATTTATTACAACCATTAAAGCCTAATATAGGTATGCAACCCATTTAACATCATATATGAATGCCCGTGTCAATATATATTGAATTAACATATCAAATCAAATATATAATTACACATCGTCACATTCCATTAATGGCCAAAACTGTAGCAACAATGGTACATTATATTCTATTATTACTTCCTATATAAAAACACCTACACCCAATTGCTGGATCTCTTCAAATACCACCAATATGACACTTCTAGCAATCTTCCATCATTTCACATTCAGGTTCCAAACACATGAACCATCATTTCACGTGCCTATTGGCTCAACAGAGATAAATTTATTTAATCGACCAAATGCCTAACCGTGAATAAAAGATACTTCATAGCGTAGTGGTGTTGCACTTTTTCTTTCATCTATCTAGCCAGGGTTCGAACCTTCCTGTGTCTCTCTTTTGTTTTTTTACATTTTCCCACGGTCAAGGCCGCATGCATGCATTTTCTATGTGGGTGGGCCCTGCTGGCAGTGGCACGAGAATGGCTTACTTGTCAGCGCAAGGAATGGACGCGCGGGGAACCGGGGCATACTTCGGGGTGTTTGGTTAGAAAAGTCTTAGGACTTTTTAGTCCCAAGGACTATTAAAAAAATTCCTCCAAAAGAGTCTTTTTGTGACTAATGGAGGAAAAGTCCCTAATAATCTCTTCCTGTTTGGTTACTAGGACTTTTTTTAGTCTCGAGGACTAAAAAGTCCCTCAAACTAAAACAGAAATTCGGTAGCGGGGAGACGGTTCTGTGGAAGGTGGGGCCAACCGCCAACACGGATTTAGTCTGTGTGTTTGCATGAATTTTTTTCACGGTTTTGGTTCTTTTTCCCGTTCATATGTTTCCAATTTATATTTGATTTTCCTTTTTTTTTGAAAATATGTTCAATTTCCTTTTGCTCTATTCTGATGTATAGAGTTGCACCATTCATTGTTTTTGGTCCATGAATTATACCTAGAAACCTAACAAACTTATTTATAACTCAAGCTATTAAAAAGAAAAAAAAAAAAAAATCTCGCAGTTGTATACCCTTGTATGGATATACATCCGTATTAGTGTAGCAATGTGCCAAGGTGGATTTTGTTTAAAAATATGTTTTTTATTGTGACAATTACTTGAACCATTTTAGTCATGAGCTATTGTCATAAAAAGTTAGGAAGTGCACATGGTGACAATTTTTATGACTAATTGACAACTTAGTCACAAACACTTGTCATTCAATGAAAAATTGTCATAAAAATATCTTTTCTATGACTAAAAGCTATTTGTCATATGAAAATTGTCATAGAAAAGGACAGCAAGGAAAGGTCAGCCATCTCTCTCTATATATATATTTTGAAAACTTGGTGAAATCTTCACCAAGTAGTGAAGATTTTGATTGAAAATTGTAGTTCAGATATGGTTTATGTCCACTAAACAAAAGATATGACCCTGATCTTTGTGAAATTTGGAAGTTAGTATGTGTCATTAAAAAGCCTGAAACTGATTTGCTCATACAGTGAAGCGATCTTCTGGGCGCTGATTTACTGTTGCTATACATGTGGTTACATATACTTAGCATATGATGATTTGGTTCTAGTTCTGCGCGATTTTGTGAGGAATCTTGAATTTAGATGATATGTTGAAGTTGTGCCCTTTTATTATTATATATAGGCTGGTCTGTGCTAAATGCTAATAAACTGACCAGTCCTTATTTAACATTGCGGATTGGTCCTGATCAGATTGAAGCTCTGTACCCGTGTGCCAAATTTCAGATCAAGTGTGGTAACTACTCAGGGGCTGCTGATTACCTGTACCAGTATCGTGCTTTGTGCACAAACAGTGAATGGAGTTTGTCAGATCCATTGCCTGCCATGTTGCTATTATCGTTTGGGTTGCAATTTTCTGAGACTGAATTTGGTACTTGGTTACGATATTATCGTCGCTGTTTGAGAATATGAACCTTGTTTCTCATTCCCTAACATTTATTATCTAAATTCGTGTATGTGTATTTATATGCATTGTCAGGCTAGCTGATATGGGTTCATCCCATTTGAATTTTGCATCTCTAAAATTCTATTTTTAAATGTTTATTATCAAAATTCGTGTATGTGTATTAATATTCATTCAAAAGTTTAGTGGTGAATACAACAAATAAACAAAGTTGGGCATCAAACGGTTAAACCATGGTCAACGTCCACCGCGCGCTCCGCCGGACAGACAGTATATAGCAGTAGCAGGAAAAACGGTTAAACTATCCAAACCGGACAGCCCAAACCAAACCAATGGCTCGGACCAGCCCAAACCAATTCGTGCTCACGTGGGTTGGGTCCAAAAACCAGCCAAACCCGGATTAACCAGCCCATGAACAAGCTGAGTTTCGAGAGTTGTTGATGTCTAGTGTCACTTGTCGGTTGTTGCAGTAGTTTACTGTTCTTTTGTTAACCATGCAGTCGTTTAAGAAAAAAGGACACAATGAGTTGGTGCTCGTTTTGTATCGATTGCATGGCCGTTTGCATTTTAATAAGGACAAAATCTTACACCCCTATTCAGGGGAAAAAAAAACTTGCACGGGAAAAAAGGCCAATATCTTGGAAAAACGGTTGGCGCTCTGGTGCCTTGTCAATTGACTGATGTTATTGCAGTTGAAATACACTTGCAAGTTCTTGGAGGTAGTATAATGATCTCACTGAATTGCAACACTCGATTTTGTTTACCAGGTTTTCAATAGTAAGAAACCAAATGATTTGTAAGAGTAGATTCTGTCTATATTATTTGTATCCATATGCATCAGTAGTAGTGACAAAGTGACTCATGACAACTGTTCCTGTGGTGCATATAGGCTGCAGCTAAAGGGGTGTACCTATGGCTATGATTCATAAACAATGAATCCTGAGGCTGACTAAACATATATATATAAGAAACTGTCGAAAATAATGCTTCTGTAACCTGTGAAAAAGAATGGATAAGAAGCATTCTTTTCCTCTGCCATACATGTGTGCTGCTAGTAATTAAACTCATTGTTCAGCATGTGAGCGTGCGTCAGTACTGATAACGTTCTCTATGTTTATTCCGATTTCACCCCTCAAGAATCTGCCGTACCACTGGGCAGAGAATTTCGGCTCCCTAGGCAGCTCCGGGTCCTGAAAATCAACACGGTAGAGGCCGTATTTTGTAGTGTAGCCTGCCAGCATCTCAAATACATCCACGAATGACCAAACGAAGTATCCCTTCACATTGGCTCCATTCCTGCAGCAAGCAGCACAATATCGATCATTTTTCTCTCTTTTCTTTTGCGAATGGATCAAAAAAAAAAATCGAAAATGTCTTAGGTTCAGAGAAAATAATTATACTATCATCCTTTAATTAGATTTTATTCATTCATAGAACAAATATCCCATGTATACCTGAGTGCAGCGAGTGCACTGCCAATGCAGCCGCTCAAGTACTCTGCTCTCTTATGGTCATGAATGGAATCATTGAAGGAGGCCGCATAGCCTAAATGTATGTAACGAAATGGAATAACAAATAGGAGTTAGTAGAATTGCAAAAGCCTTGACAAGATGTAAGTAGCAGCAGGTAACTTGCCATTTTCCTGGATGTAGATAGGAATGTTGTTGTAGGTTTTGGTGAGATACTCAAGCATACATTGCAGGCCCTGCGGATCGCTTGGCAAGTTGAATGGGATAAACTGTATAGAGATCATAGCACCATCGACTCTGATCAGTTATAAACACAAACAAAGAGTTGCAGAAAAAGTGATAAACTCGACTGTATTTGGTTGGTTGTAATTCAATTTCAGTTACAGCGTTAAGGAGTCAATTGAAGACATTCGTAAAAGGGTTGACAGTATATAGTGTATACCTGGCCAGTGGCTGGATCATCGCGAGAAACTGCAACAACAACAAACGAGCAGCAGGTTATATTACAGTTACAGCAGGTAATAAAATTGTGGCATGTTAGATTCTCTAGTTAAGCTGCCTAATTCATTGGCAAGATGCTCGATGCTGCTGTGATAAGGTGACAAAGGTGATGTGCAATGAAGCAGGTTTATTGGACAAATTACTTCTGAACTTAGCGGCCTGATCAACGTTATAGTCCCGGGGACCGGTGGTGACTGCTGCGCTGGGTCGATCGCTCACGTACTGACGCGTAGTGGTTTATGCCAAAGAAATCAGCCGTCCCACGGATCATCTCAGACTGTTCTTTGGTGAATCTTGGAAGCCGGGACCCGACTATCCTCTTCATCACTTGAGGGTAGTCTCCAAACACCAAGGGGTCTGCGATCCTAATCATATCAAGCAATGAAGCATTATATATGCATGCATTTGTAATTAAATTACTGTAATAATGAGTTTGTGTAACAATTAACTGACACCCACCAGCCCATCAAGAAGTCGAGTGATCTCTGCGTGGCCTCAAGGTCAGCTGGGGTGGAGGAGAAGGGGTAGTTCCAGAAGCTGTAGAAGTTCGTGCCGACGACGCCCTTCTGCGTGGCCTGGTACTTGTCCCTGTAGAGTCTGGACGGCGGCGGCGTGCGCCAGGATGGAGTTGTGGCCGACGATGTAGGGCTCCACGCTGGAGTTGCCGGCAGTGCAGTTGATCCCGAATGGCGCGAAGAGCAGCGGGAGGGAGGGAAGGCCACTGTCGTGAGGCCGATGGAGAACACGTTGGGCTCGTCCATGGTCGTCCAGTGCTTCACCCGGTCGCCGAACTCACGGAAGCACACGTCCACGTACGCCGTGAAGTCCTCCCCTGGAAGCATGCAGATGCAGTTGCCATATATCAGTTGCATTGCATTGCACAACCTATCTGAAACTCTGAATGAACAGTATTGCTCAAGCAACAGAGAGACAGAGATGTTAATAGTAATTTAGTGATGACTCTTACACCACCCTGGGGCTCAGCCAGCCATGGTACTCGTCCTCGAGGATCTGAGGGAAATCCAGGTGGTACAGGGTCACGTGTATCTCAATTCCTGAAAAAAAAAATAATAATCCAGCAGATTAGGTTCTGATTCAGATTCAGATTCAGATTCAGATCAGATTCAGATTCAGATTCAGATCCAGTACAGTACAGCATGCATGAGCCGGCAACAATTAACATAGTGACATACCCCGTTTGACTAGCTCATTGATGAGGTTGTTGTAATACTGGAGACCCTTGGGCTTGATGGGTCCTCTTCCTCCTGTGCTCATACAGTTACAAGGCAGAGAAAGAGCCAGGGCACCAATTGTTAATTAATTAACGACAGTGATGTCAGATTATTTATTACTTGGAAGTTAAACAAATTTACCATGAAAGAAAGGTAGTGCTAGTCTTACTTGGAAGAAGCCTGGACCAAGAAATGGAGAAGCGGTAGGCCTCCAGGCCTGTATTACTCATCAACTCCACGTCTTCCTGAAAATGTGTCCGGTCGGCCTTGTGAGTAAATTGCTCTGTAAATGCAGTCATCTGAGGTGCTCTAATGTTTTCCACAAAGCTTTTTTTGTACGTTAAATCAATCTTAATTGATCTCCGTATGTGTGTTACAGCTGTTGGAAAAGCCGGCTGATTTCGGCTGATTTAATGGTATTCTATGCAAGGGAATAAGTTAAAATAAGCTGGAATTTATCATCTAGTGTGCTTCTGCAGTGATGCTGCTGCTTCTGCTTTCTAGCTACAGACACACCACACTCTAGTTACTGTACATCAATCAGCCACAGCTGCATCAGTTGCTGCATAAGGGTCATTTTCATAGGGAGCATATATGGTCATTTTACATATCCTAATGTGTTGTAAATAAAAAAAAACTAAGGTGTGAAAGATTTTTTTTTTTTGGACAGGACGAGGTAGTACCATATCATATCTTATTAAGGGTCAAAAATCAAATCTGGTACCGCCTAGTTCCATTCCATTTGTCAACAAGGTATGGCGTTAAAAGTAAGAGCATGTGAAAGCTGTTGCTAAGTACTAGTATATGCCAAACGAAAGGACCAAACAAACAATAGAGCAAGAATCTATGGATGGACGGTCCAAACATCACTGCCTTGCTAACATAGGCGATTGCATAATGCAAATGGAGTGCATGCAGACCTTGTATTTGTGGTAGCCGTCTGCCCCTAGGTCGCCGGTGCTTTTGTCCGGCATCCTACCTGCGGTCACAACCATGTCAATATCAATATATATATACTGTATGTAGTTCCTAGTCCTAGAAAGAAAGAGCTACGTAGAAAAGCTACAATCCAAATGTGTTCTTCTCAAAGAAAAGAAGCTAGAATCCAAATGGACCGAGGAAGTTAAACTACATGTTGAATACGTCACTTCCAATCCCTTGAAACAACCAAAAGAGATGTGGGGGAAACATGTGGTGACGAATTCGATAGCATCCTTGGTTTTTTCTCCTTTTCCACCTTTTTTTATAAGAAATGCAAGGTGGGTTGTCTAAATTTTCAGAAATAGACTTAATCTTTGTAGGTTATAAATACAGGTAACCTGTAAAATTTAAGTCTATTTGTTGGTTCACTGATAACACACCTTACATTTCTGTGAGGTATGCCATCTATAGCCATTTGTATCGTTGGAATTCCAATCAGAATCTAACAATGAACAAGGGAAGAGAAGCTGCTAACTGTTACTCTTCTTCGAATTTAGTGGCAAGGAGGCAAGGATAGAGGCAGACAAGAGCCATTGAGCCTTCTCCTCTCCCTAGCTTCCTTCTCCTTCCTTTTTGTTCAAAACTATTGGGGCTCAAAATAATTCACAAATTAAGGATCACCTGCATGAGTAAACGTGTCCCAGATGCTTGGGCTCCTTCCATCTTCATCGGTTGCCCCTTCGTACTACATAACGAGGTTAAGCAAGGAATCAGCAGAAACCACTGAGTTAATCCTATAACTCTTGAATTGCCCCGAAACATACATAAACTCCAAGGGCCAAATCTAAAGCTTTACCGTGTAATTCTCGATTATGAGTTGTACTTACCTGATAAGATGATGTGCCGCCCCAAAGACAAAGGCCCTGGGGAAATCCTGCCGCCGTGTGAAGTTGAGAGCTCGAGCTGCCGTCTCGCCCCCTGCCACGGCGCCACAAGAAGCAGCTGCAGCGACACGAGGAGGAAGACGTGCCTGCAGCTGCAGCGACGACTAGGGGTAGGGGCCCCCATACCTGTGCCTCTCTCAATCGCGAGTGACACACCTCGACTCTTTTCTCTGGAGTACTTTATGCCTCCCTCTCCTGCCAGCTGAAGGCTTCTATAATACTCTGTCCGTTTTAGATTATGGTTATCATCTTAGAATACAACTAGCTTTACTCTATGTATGTGCATAACAAGCTCATATATAAACTAGATGCAACTTGAAGCCTCGAAGGACTCTTCTAATAAATTTTGCAACAACATGACAATTGAAAAATAGGTACAGTGTTGGGTTGTTTTCCTCGATGTTGCAAAACAACATTTGTTTGCCAAACAGAATGGTAATGACTTCAAATTACTTATCGTGATCTTGGATTTGATTTAACTTCTATGAACAGACCACCAGGAAAGCTATGTAGTCCTGGCCGTTTCCTCTATTTCTTTTTTTGGCACATGAGATTAAATTGCCAATTGACAAAAAGCCAGGGCTTCCTTTTTTTTTTTAAGAAACAGACATATTATATTAAAGCAGCAATGTTACAACTAGCCCCTTAAGAAAGGAGCCCAAGATACCAAGATCCCTAAAGGACACAGATCCTGATTCGCCATCAGAATGCAGAATGCAGATCACCGGTGAATGCCTGCAGAGGCGTCACAAACGCATGGTGCCGTATGGGCGGAAGGGCCTCGCAAAGCACAGGCTTGAGATGGTTGAGGGCGGCGTCATTTAATCGCTTCGCCGGCAGACTGAAGATATTCTTGAAGAAGTCACGGGCGGGTAAAAACCATCGTTGGGTAAAAGACCACCGTTCCCGGAACCGGTGGGTGGTTCATTGCAGAACCAATGACAGGAAACTGCGAAGATCTTGATGCATGATGCATATGGATGCTCTGCTGCGTGGTGGAAGATAGAAATAAAAAAGTACAGAAAAGGAAGATAAGTATTAGAGGTACCCGTACTGATGAGGATGGACAGCTGTTTGAGGAATCCGAAACTCGTGCTCCCAAGGACCCCATGTAGCATGCGGGCCCCACCATGTGGTGAACTGCATCGATGAAAAAATCTCGTCTGGTTCCCGAGAGATCTGGATCTTGGCGTAGACGGCATGTTGCCGCACGCAAAGCGCCTGCTAGGAGGAGCCGCGCGCCGGCCTGTCTCTTCGTCACCGCAGGGGAGCAGTCCTCGACGGGCCCGACGAGGATGGCCTCAGCCGCCACCTGCAGAAGAGAAAGCGGCGCCGTGGAACGGGTGCCGGCCGCCCTTGGCCTCATCGGCGCAGCTGCTGCTTTGGTTGATCCATGCCGACGCCCTGGGCGCCCGGGACAGGCGCGTTGCCGGCTGGCGTCGAGGACACGCTCGTGCCGGGGTGCTCCACGGGGTCGTCGCCGCCGTACACGCCGCCGAAGCCCTCCTCGTCCGACCGCGTCGAGAACCCTTCCCCGAAGGGGTGGGTCATCACGTCCTCGGTGGTCTTGAGCATGTCGTCGCGTCGCTTGTTCTTGTCTCCGGCGGCGGCGTCCTGTGGGGGAATCTTCGGCTGCGGGGGTGGCGCCTCCTCGATGGTTGCCGCAGCCGGCACCTGCCTGTGCCGCTCCGAGCAGCAGAAGGCCGAGGACGAGGCAGCGGACGCGGGTTCCGTGAATGAAGTGAAGTTGGAGAGGTGTGGAGAAGTCTCCGACGCCAGAGCCCAGATGCAACCATATTCAACCGCTGGAGCTCGCCGGCTGCAAACAACGCTGCAAACAACCAAAGGTGCCACGGCAATGCTACTGTAAGACGACACAAACAAATGGTCATCGGTGACGTACGTGCACACGAATGTACGCTTTGCTAGTAGTTACAAATAACTCGGTATAATTCTAGAACCTTACTGAGTCGTAAAATTCTCTTAATTTGCTCGAAGTTATATAAAATTCTCTTAATTCGTTTAGGGTTGACGCTTCACAGGTGGTAGGTGGGTGGGGGAACCGCCCTCGACTAGTGGGAGCGGTGGAGGCGGAGATGGCACGGAGAGAAGAGAAAGGACGCAGACACTCTCTTTTCGCTTTGGTGCCATGGGAGCTTTAGAAAAAAGAAATCCGGCATTCTTCATGAACGGCGGCCACTAACAAGACAATTACTTTTTTTTTAATCAAGCAAATCGGCCGACCTTTCGATAGAGGCGGGCACGTCATCTAGGTGAATTAGCACGCAAATAATCATCATGTGTAATATGACAAGGGAGGCGTGCTTATCGTAAAATTCTATCATCCCAAAACGCGACCGACGTGCTAATGTAAAAACCTCCTTCTTAAATACAAAGATGTGCAAATCTTTTACGTATTCAAGAAAAAAAAGTTATATAAAAAAATGATACTAAGGGGCTATTTGGTTCCTATAGATTAGAATTAGGGACTAATTTTTAGTCTCATTTAGTCCCTAGTCCAATAAACTCTTCGGAGGGACTAGTGACTAATTTTTAGTCCCTATTAGTCTCTAGTCTCTAGTCCCCGAACCAAACACCCCTAATACTTATCATATTAAATATGTTTCGTTAGGTTCATCATAGAATATATTTATATAAGATACCTATTCAAATTTACTAATGTTGTTTATTTTAAATAAATATTCATTTAAAGTTAAAATAGTCTGACTTGGACTAAACCTGTATTATATTCTTTCTAAGACATAGTTGTATAGCAAATTGTTTTTTCGCTGCAGCTTAGCTACTACCTCCTAAAAAAACTGGTGTGTTCACTAAATCTAATGCTGCTCTACGCAGCATATATGACACCTTCAATAATAGAGTCAACTTACTAGCTCGTATGAACTAAAAAAAATATAACAATAAAGCATTCTAACATGTTGGTATAGAAAAAAAAAATATATGAACATATAGACACATGCATGCGTCATAGAGAAATCGGTGTGTAATCTTGGCTCTTCATGAAGAGTTAACTTTTCATTCCCTCTCCATACTCCAAAAAATTAAATATTCTATGAGTTAGCTCCTATATATAATCTTTTACTCCTCTGAAAGCGAGATTTACATGTTTTTTTTTTTTTGAAGGAGTATAAACATGTATGAAAAACAAGCAAGTGCTTAGATGAGAATCTGAAGAGCTTCCTTTTCCTATATGTGAACACTGCATCAATAAGAATATATATAAAAAAAATAATAAGATGATGCTAAATATAGCAATTCATAATACATATTACACTGTACTTTTCTTGAAATAAGTATAAAATTCCAAAATAAACTATATCGGTCTGAAAAAAATGAAGCAAAAAGGCGACACACACACGCATAATATTTCAAGACGATTAAATTCTAGTTAATTTGTGATATGAAGTTAAAGAACCGTGAAAAAAAGAGTGAAGAAAAGGACTGTACCATTGTAATACTATATCTCTTCCCCCTTGCAATCCATGGAATTAAAACAAATCCACCCCCGCGCTCGAAAAGTACTTCAACACATATAAACAATTATTTAGAACGTAAGGATCTCATAAAAATCATACTTGAATTTCACAAAAAATAGTTCAATTTAAAATCCTAGAGGTGTCACCATTTTCACAAGAGATGGTTCATGAGTTCAAAGAGATGTTAATCATACTTTTTTTTTTTTTCTAATGTAACTTGGACCTTTTTATTTCAAACATCGTGGAAGAAAGGCTTCTCACCCAAGTGGATAGCTTGGGTTAAAAATTTCATTCAGTGATAATGTAGCTATTAATGTTAATGATGATGCTGAGAAATGCCTTCTATAGGGTGATCTTTTATCGCCCTTGCTTTTTAATATTATAGCCGATATACTCGCTATTCTAATAAATAAGGCCAAAAGATGATGGAAAAGTCCGTGGAGTAGTGCCACATCCCATTGATTGTGGCCTATCTATCCTACCATATGTTTATAATATGGTATGTTTATGGAACATGACATGAAAAACCTAAAAAAAATATGAAGCTACTATTATGTGTATTTGAGCAAGTATCAGATTTAGAAATCAACTTTTAGAAAAACATCTTCCATCACATTTAATATTATTAGTAAATTTAGTATTTAGTGGTCTTCCAATATATGTTGTATCCTTCTTTTGCATTGCAAAGGGTGTTTGGAGGAAATTGGATTATTTTCACTCTAGATTTTACCGGCAATCTTGTGTTAGTCCAAAGACCAAGGAGCTCTTGATAATCTATGCATTAAGATTTCGACATCTGATCTAATTTGAATTTGTTCTAATTGAACCACCTGCTTTGACCAACCAACTTACATTTTCATCCTCACTTCACATAAAAAGTATTAACTTCGAGATGGTGGTATGGTCTAGAAGCATTATATATTGGTCAACCCACACTCAACAAGTAGGATTAAACCCCTATAACCTCACATTAACACACACATGGTCCACCATGGGGTATACTCAAACTACTCACTGAAATCTTGCAATAACTCATTTGTAACAAATATCTAGGCAAAAAAAACCCTTTAGGAACACTTATATCTAGGGAAAAAAAACCTTTAGGAACACTTGAGTTTCACGTATCATGCTATAATATCATATTAAGTAATATTCCCAAGATTCATGAAATCTAGGAAACATATTAGTGTCCATCAAATTTCATAATAGTCATATTTTTGTGCATCAACTAATTATGTTTTTTCATGATCTAATAAAAACACTATATGCCATAGCGTGTTTAGATGGTACCCTGGCCTGAGCATGCCTGCCGTGCAGCAACATCCGACCCCGGCGTAGGAAACCGGACGCTTGGGATGGCTGCCTGGGGGCACAAACCAAACATGCTCTAATAGCCACTAGAAAAAAAAGTTGCCGCTATTTGCCTAGCCCGCTATTTTAGACCATGGTACGAACTCGTACTACGCTTAAAATTTAATAAAAACTTGATTTCTACAAAAGACTAGAAATCCTCAAGTTAAATAGAATCTTATTCCATATATATGAGATGGTTTTTATATGAGGCTATACTCCCTCTATTCCTAATTATAAGTCGTTTTGATTTTTTTATCTATTGCTATACATCTAAATATAATAATATATTTACAGCAAAATGGATGAATTAAAAAAGTCAAAATATATAATTTGAAATGTCGGGAGTATAACCAGCTCATATGTCTCTGCAGCTACTTACTCCAGCCGATAAGGAAACGGAAGGGGTACGGTTGAACTGAACGCCCTAGATGTCGCTGGGGCACCGAGCTTCTAGAGTACCAATGGTACTGTACCATGTTTGGCAAAGTCGATCGCCATCTCATCATCGTAGAGTAAACATCCTAGCACTATGATGCCTGACGTCGCAGATGCGACCAAAACGAAACGCTGAAAAACCTGCACGGACACAAAACAAATCCAAGTTGCCTGTTGCTGCGACTGCTAAATATTTGGACCTTATCTGCCTCTAATATACGGCATGTATACATTTGTCTGACATCTGAGTATGCACGCGTGGCGCTGGCGCTAGTAGAAGTATATAACAAGGCAGTCTTGGTAGAAGGCTTCAAGTCCCTGTTTATATGATGTGGTACTATTGAAAACTGTGCCTTTGTTAAAGATTCAAATTCTAAACATTTCTAATTTATATTCTTTTTTAGAAATGTTTTCCGCTGAATCAGGATCTCTTCGTTGAACTGTTGGGCTAGCTCGTTGGATTCAAGAAAATACAACTATAATCACAAGAAACCACATTTTAGGTTTCTTCACTGGATTAATACAAAAATGAGAATCAGTCCTAAGTGATTCTACCCAAAAAATATTTTTCTCTTTGTACCGTTTGGCAACTAGAAGATTTCATGTCCTTGTTGCTGAGTCACGGCACTGTTAGAAATTGAGTATATGAAACAAACTTTCTTAAGTGCATAGTTCCATTTTATTGTTTTATTGGCTAGCTGCAACATTTCATTGGCGTATTGTGTTTGATCAAGTATTATATGTGAACTCTGCCATTTGATATCATTGCAGTCTTATATTAGAAGAGTGCCACATTGACAAATAAATATTCTAAATATACTAGAAAAGAAATCGACTGATTCAAAATTTCAAACTAGGCCGGATCCAAAAGCCCAGGGAAAAGAACTCAGGCCGGCGCATGGCTCGATGCTTCCTAGTCAACACATAACACATACCCTTGGATAATAAGAAGGGTGTCGTAACCGAAACAAAGTTTTGCCCTTGAGATTCTTGTGCAATAGTTTTTCATGCCAAGTTGTCAACATTGCAGGAACCAGACGACATGGAAGGAAATACAGTGCAAAACAACGTGACCTAAAGTTGAGACAAGGAAACAAAAGGGGAACTGAATACATAAAAGCACTCCTTATGACGTCACATTGTTCAAGACCATAAAGCAACAACAACAAGGTGTACAAACAACTGACTTACAAGCACCTCTCATCTGAAGTGGGAAGTGCCATTTCCAAGGAAACAAAATGGATAAGGTACAAAGGAAAGACAAATCTGCGGTTGTCGTCATCATCCCATCATCTGAGTAAACCAGAAAGTGCAAACCATGACTAAGTCCAAGCCCATCCTAGAGTTGCTTCTTCTTCCGGATCCTCTTGCTCCTCCACGAGATGAGAGCTGCTGCTGCAGTATGACCACCTCGTCTTCGCTTCATTTGCTTCTTTGGCTTCCTCTCCTGCCTCTTCCCTGTGAAGCAGGGCTTAAGGAATGCCCCATGCAGACTGAAGCTGGTGGTGGCTTCTTCCTGTGTTTCTTCTTTCTTGACTGCACTAACAGGGGCAACGCTCTCATCCTCGGAATGTGTCCCAGCTTCTCGCTTCACGAAACCCTTAACCGCTTGCTTGGATGGCTGATCACCTCAAAATTTTGATACCCTTCCTCTGCTGCTTGGTTATCAATCAATACATCTTCAGAACTCTGCGAAAGTGAAGAAAGAAGAATAGTAAAGAAGTGGCCAAAACTAGAATAAGGAAATTCTAAAAGTTGGTTTACAGTGGAGCCTAGATACTAATTATTTAATCAGTAATAAGGTTTATTATCTGAACTTAAGAAAATATATTACTGACCATCTGATGCTTATTGGACCACAAAGAACATTAAAGAAACCGTTATGCTCCTTTGTGCTTCATTTTAGATAATATAGGTTACCATTTCATTTCATCTCATTTACTTGAGTAGTTACTTATCAGGCCTCTTATAATTTTGTAGGCATTCCATCTCACCAACAAAAACGCATATAGAAGATCAGTACACAACCATCATCGTTAATTGCTGTAAATAACTGAAAAAAATCATCTACTAAAAATGTCAACTGCTATATTGGGCCAGCCAGTCAGAAGTCAGAACTGCCTGAGCCAAACATAAATATAGTGTGACAGAGTGTTTTAACTTTTGATTGATATATACAACTTGAAGCTCAAACCACAACAAATCAATGACGATATGCTCAATCAAGTTGTAATGGTGTTAGACAAGAGGGGAGAAGCTTACTTCACGGAATTCTCCAATCTGATGTGGGCCTTCAGACAGTAGGTTCATGGTGCTCTCAAAAATATCCATGTTGCTAGCTTCTCCATAGCTCGAGAGAGCACTATCAGGCATGGCAGAATCATCCATATCACATTCTGATGTGTCCTGGGGAGATCTCTCATGCAGTCCAGCAACTTTGCCCTTTCCTGGTGAGCAATTTGAGCTCTGTGTACCATTGACCGATGTGTTAATTTTAAGGGTTATTCCCTTATTCTTCTTAGCCATTGCTTGCTTGAGATTTGATCTGAGACTCAATACCCTGTCTTGGGCAGCTTGAATGCTTAAAAGAATCTGCTCAACAGTGGTATCACCTCCTTCAATACCAAGTAGCCAATCAGCGTCATTATTTCCTTTTGTGTTGTCATCGGCTGAATGGTCAAGAAAAAGTTTTCATTAATTTATCTGCACCACTTAATAAGAAAAACAGCATATTCCACGCCTAAATAAAACTACTATTGACAGTCAGATTT
This sequence comes from Hyparrhenia diplandra, assembly GCA_015847255.1. Taxonomy (NCBI): domain Eukaryota; kingdom Viridiplantae; phylum Streptophyta; class Magnoliopsida; order Poales; family Poaceae; genus Hyparrhenia; species Hyparrhenia diplandra. Next base: position 8,061 of record JADLZK010004209.1, on the reverse strand, counting down.
GAATGGTAGTTTTCAAAATTGAACTAACATAAAACCGTGAGGACAGAAGTTTCACTAATTGGGTGACATTACTACGGAAAGTAGGAAATGGAGCCCTCACTTTCTGTGCAGTAATCAATCCCTAGATGCAAGACACAGGTAATAGAGATCTATTGCTCAAAGAAGTGTAATAATAAACTTACTTCCAAAGCCATAACAATTAACAAAACAGAGTTGAATATGCATGAAGAAGCAAACAGTGTACTCACTACTTTACTGCCAATAACCCAATATGCACATCAGAGAAATGATTTTGTTTGCAGTCATTAAGCAATTAACAGTATTACCTAAGTTGCCATTGTCTTCAATAGAATGGCCATCTGCTTCTGTTTTTTTCTGCAGGGCGGTTAAAATGGGATATAAGAAAGGCTATTTGTATCCCTGCATGTAAAGTAGAATGCAACTCTTACCAAAATAAGAGAGCACGGTATGATTAGAGATATATGATGAGGTATCATTTTTTTCTTCATTTCTTTTTCTTCTCCTTCGGCTTCATAGTCTTCCTGCAGCAAAGAGGGAGAATGGTACTGATCGCGAGGAGGAACAATCCAACTCAATCATTTTTGTCTGCAACTCCTTCTCATGCTTGAGTACTGCAAGCTCCTTGTCATATTTAGACACTTGAGATTGCAAATCCTTCATCCGCAGTTCTAGCCATTGGCATCTCCACATTAATGGGCTTACATACTTTCTCCAATGATCAGTCACCTTTTTCTTCCTGCGATGGATGATAGAATGCTGTTACACATGTATTTCCTTCTCTAGAGTAACATGAATTGCATAAGCGGTGAAAATAAAACAACTGGCAGTCACATGACATGATTGATTAGAACAAAGGCACTGGAAATTGCTCCAAGCAAATATAAAAAACTGAAAAAGTATATAAATTTAATGGGATATTCTTCTGAATCTAGTAACCGGGAATATATTACTACGATTTCACAACTGATCATAAGTGTCAACCAAACTCATTCTGGAAGGCATCAGCTGCTTGCAGTTATTGAAAGAATTAGTGTTAGCATATTCCCTAAGGGCGTGTTTGGTCTGATGGATATCCCTGGATGGGAGATGGCGGTCCATAGACAAGCGGTGTTTGGTTTGCAGATGAGTTGGATATGGATATCCCTTTTTTCCACTACAGAAAGCCGAATTTCATTACTCAAAGGCAACGAAATTACAATAGTTTGTAACAAAACAAAAGGTCGCATCGACAAAGCACGTAGCCACATTTGAAACGAGCACGCAAAGCTCTTTCAATTGGCTCGCCACATACCACAACAACCACCATCAACATTAAACGTAGAGTACAACCTCCTAGTTTAAAACAAGCAACTGAGAAAACTATGCTTATTACAGGCCCCGAAGAGGCACCAACAGCACACATGCTGTGAACTGATAGAAGCGGCTTCCTCAACCCTTCACTTAAGAATTAAACCAATCCCATCAGGTCCTACATATATACTAGTTCTGTACCACTAAGACATTTTGCAAAAATAGTTCCATTTTGATAACAGTAGAGGAATACTGAAATACTGTATTAGACATAATATATATTCAAAGACATTATGCTGAAATACGCAAAACTTTATGCGAGGAACTTTATGCTGATCCAACTAAAAATCCTTTTTGTCCACACACATCAACCTTTTGAAGGTCATTGCACATAGACTTAAACAGTTAGTAAAAGTACATGCAAAATGTAAGTTATCTCAGATCATGCACTTCCCATTGTTTTATGTAACTATTTGAAAACCTAAACCAACATGTCTAAACACAAAATACCACTCTGAGCTGCTCACTGGTTGTTTTATCTTTAATCTCCCATTGATACAAGAACCAAACAATTGTTAGTGTTAGGCATATTGAGGTTGCTTTGGCTTGGCCCTGAAGCTGGGGTTCTTTTGTGTGACCCAACAAAAAGTACTCAAACGTGAGGCTTTTGATGAAGCCCAGCTGCTCCAAAGCACAGAATTAAGTATGGGAGAGATAGAGAAGTTGCAGGCAGCCAAATACAACAGTTTATAAGTAATTGAAATAAAAGTTAATAACGGCAGAACACAGATGCAAGAAATTATGCCCAGTCAATCAATATGCAACCACAACTATTAAATCGATATACTTAAGTCTTATAAGGAGGCAGGAAAGAAAGGCTGAAAGTAGCATCAATCACCCACGCACTTACTTCAATAGTCTATCCAAATTGTCTGAAGCAGCTGCGTCCAGTAGAGCAGCAGCATCACCATTAGGAGGATAGCGGCAGAACGGCGAGTCCACCTCAATGTCGCTAATCTCTGAAGGCCTTGCATCATCCTCCGATCCGGACAGGGTGTCCCCAAAGGAACTTGAACACTCTGTGGCGTCAGGGTCCTCAACTGAGGTTAACTTGCTACCAACAGCACCTGGGCCAATAATATCAATCTCCAGATCCACTGCTCCATTAGCATCCTCCATTTTAAACACAGGAGCAGAAGACTTCATATATACTGCTGAAATCTGAAGGCAGCATTTAAAAAAAAACAATCATGAGATGACATTATAAGATGACATGTAAAAAACGTAAGGGAGAAACCGAAATTTTAACCCCAAGTAAACTCACTTGGCAGATTACTGCCCGCTCGCAGGATTCTCTGGAAAACTAAGTACTAGTTTGCAACTACCAGGAGCTCGCAGGACTGACCAACGTTGGGGGAACGGCTGCTGCTCTGGCGATGCGAGAAAGACCGTGGCAAGGGAGCCGTGGTCGTGTAAAGGCGGGCGACACGTCCGTCCTCAGACCTCAGCTATCCTCGGGCAGTGGCGACGACGCGCCAAGGCAGCCAAGGGCACCAGTTCAGCTGCCATCCACACCACGGGGAGCAATGGCGGCGCCAACAGCCCGGGGCAGAGTCGCCAGTCGCGCAACGGACAGGGGGCGGCCGCGGGCCCGCGGCAGCAGCACTAGCGCTTCCCAGACGGAGCTCACGTCCCACCCCGGCCTTAGGCTCTCGTTCCTTCCCTCTCAGGCTCTCGGCTCACGCGGCGGCGGCGGCGGCGGCGGGCGGTAGCAGGTGAGTACGGCGAAGGGATTAACAGCTCGCGGGAGAAGCAACAAAACAAACAGACAGGCAGCACCAGTAACTGAAGGAAGGCCGCCGAGGTGTGGAGGGGAATCGAACCCTAATGGGCTTTTGAGATGGGCCTCAGTGGGCCATGCAAAATGGGCCTAGTGCCACAGAAATTCAGTATGAGTGTGTTTGATTGCACCAAAAAAAATCTCTGCGCTTGGTTGGGCGAAATGGGTGTTTGGTTGTAAATGCGGGGCGAATAGCCGGACTTACACAATGCAAGCCTAAGCCTGGCTAAGTGGAAACGCCGGGCCCAGGGGTGGCCGTTCTAGCTAAGCCTGGCTTGGGCATACTCTCGCACTTCCATCTCGTCACCTCCCTCTCGTCACCTCGGCCACACCACCGGTTCTCTCTTGCTCTTCCCCGTTGTTCTCATCCCTTTCCACGCCCGGTGCTACTCCTCCTCTATCACATCGACGCTCCTCCTCCTTCTCGAGCTGGATGCGGATCTCGGCCCGCGGCGGCGACGGCGACCCTAAAGAGGGCGGCTCACGCGAGTTGGGACGCGGTCGGATGGCGGAGAGCAAATACGCCCATCTCGAGGAAGGTGTCTAAGGCCTCTCCGTCGCGGATGTAGAAGCCACCCGTGCGGATCGGGAGCACGCGGATCGCGAGAGGCCCGGATTGGGAAAACGCGGCTTCGACGACGAACAACCTCGGGGAAGCCGGCGGCGGCGGCACGGGGCGTGGCGGTGACGGGAGGGCACGACATGGGCGCCGAGGAGATGAGCCCTCTGCGGGGCGCTCGGCCCGGGCACGGTGTTCGACACCACGACCGCGGGACTACCTCAGCTTCCTGCGCTACTGCGTGCGCCAAGATCTCTGGCGGCTAGCGCGCGCTCCTGCCCGCCGCGGCGCCCCGCCGGACCTCATCGCGTCGGCCCGTCAACTACCCGTCCATCTCCATGCCGCGGCCAAGCGGAGGGGGAAGACCGACACCGTGGCGCGCACCGCCATGAACATGGGGGCCCTTGAATCGCGACGTCACGGGCCCGTCGGCCGCGCCCGGCCGTCCTTCGGTCTCTCGCGGCCGACCGACTTGTGTTCTCGAGGAGGTGGACGGCGGCGAAGTACGGCCGGCGCCGGCGCGATCGTGGCAAGGGTACGTGCACGATGCCGTCACCTGGTCCGACAGCGCACACTTGTTGCGGGACGCCATTCGCGATCAACTCCGATGGAGGAGCAATTGCTCACCGGTGTTCGATGAAATCGTCACACGCGTTGCGCTCGTCGGGTGAGGTGGTAAACTAACCGAAAAAGAGAAGAGATGATTGTATCAAGCCAATCCAGACAACCAAACACAACCTAAGTCTAGCCAGGCTACAACCACCATGGCAACCAAACAACTTCTACCTGGCTTAGTTGAGCCTGGTTACACCTAGCCTGGCTGAGTGGAGATAGTCAGGCTTAACCTACCCAACAAACCAAACACACCCTATTTCTACCAAACACATGACCAGCTGAATCCAGCAGCAGTACTGAAATTTCCTTGAACAAGCTGCTGGAAACTAAAAGACAGCTGCAAACGCATTGCATAATGCAAATCCTAGTTTAAGTAAACAGAGAATCTGCACCACCACCAGAGCATATCATTTCTATCAATCAAGAAAAGGCTTGCTGGCTCAGAATAAGCTGTTCTATGAGAGAGAATAAGCTAAAATATGATGAAGTAAGAACAAACGAGCTCAACATTCTCAAACTTTTTCTTTTTATTCCAGAGCTCACACGCCATCCTATAATAACACATTGAAACCCTCTTTTTTTCATCAATGCTACAAATCCCACTTAGCTCAAATGATCCTAAACCGAGTAAGAAACTGAAAGCACCACCTGGTACAAACTACGCTGAATAAATCAGACACGAGGCAAGCACGAACCGAAACATAAAAAGGAATTGAAACGAAACCATCAACCTATCTAGCCAGTCAAAGAACCTCTCCATTGATGCAGTAGCGCTAGCTAGACGCGAAACCGAAAAACAGCTAATAGCCTAATACGCCATTGATGCCCCAACCACGAGAAGCTAAGCTACAAGAACATCAAGCTACCCAACCCATGAACTCACTGGCTCCACCATGGCAACAAGAGAGAAGCGGTGCCTACTAAAAAGCCATGCTGGCGGCGCCACCATGTCGCGACTAACTTAAGTTTCAGGCTTTCCGCTCTCATGTTCTACTCTACAACCAGCCTGCGGCGACAATCCTATCAATACGGGCGAGTTATAACTTAAAATGACGACGCAGGTTCACTGGAGCGCTGACGCGCGAGCCGAGCGAGCCGGGAAGGCATCGGCGCTGGCCGCCGCGACGAGCGCCTGCAGCCTCCTCGGCGGAGCAAACGCGCAAGCAGTGGAGGCGCGGGAGAAAGGGAGACGAGTACCAGGGAAGGAGCAGGAACACACCTGCACTGGCGGCAGTGACGTCGTCGTCGGCGGCGGCGAGAGAGAGGCTTGGAGGCTTTGGCTGCTCGTTTGGGCGCCGCCGTCAGAGAGGAAGCTGGAGCGAGGGAAGGACCAGGTTTTATTCAGTCCACCATCCTTCATCGGCTTACATGGGCCGGGCCGGGCCAGACTGTCTGCAGTGAACCAAAAATTTTCAGTCCTATTTTATTTATTTAGGAATGACCTCCCCCTAAAAAAAAAAATCAAAGAGTGATCCCCTGAACTATTCTCGTTGTGTCATCTAGGTCCTCAAACTATGAAAGTGCACCTCTAGGTCCCCAAACTATTCCAAATGTCATCTAGGTCCCCAAACTATTTCGGATGTGTCATCTAGGTCCCAAAATATGAAAGTGCACCTCTAGGTTCCCAAACTATTCGAGTTTGTGTCATCTAGGTCTCAAACTATTCCGTTGTGTCATCTTGGTCCCCAAACTATTTGTTAAGTGGACTGCAAATTATCATTATTTCTTATATCAATCAAAATCTCTAACTTATATACTTGAAATCACTAACAATGGACTGAATCATTAACTTACATAATTATAGATAATTCATTAATTCTTGAATCAATTGAAATCTCTAACTGAAATCACTAACTAGACCAGGCTGATCAAATCGGCAATTTTGTCAAATAGCGTATGGATAGCGCTGTGTTGCGCTACGGGCGGTAAATCACGAAAAAAATCATAATCTTGAAAATCTAATTTACTATGAGAATTTTCCTGTGATTTATCATTTTTGCATTCGTTACCTTTTTTAGTTTTTGCATTCGTTACCTTTTAATTTTTGTTTTTATGATTTTCTCGAGAAAAAAATAGCGCACTATATAGCGCGCCAAAGCAAATGCCGCGACACAATTTTACTTCAGCTATAAACGCATATAGCTAGTATAGCTAGCACCATAGCGCGCTATCCATACGCTATTGGCACAATTGGCGATTTGATCAACCCGGCCTAGTTAGTGACTTCGGTGAGAGATTTTTGATTGATTCAAGAATTAATGAATTATTTATAATTATATAAGTTAGTGATTTAGTCCACTGTTAGTGATTTCAGTTAGTAATTATATAATTAATGAATTATCTATAATAATTATATAAGTTAGAGATTTCGATTGATTTAAGAATTAATGATAATTTGTAGTCCACTTAACAAATACTTTGGGGGACCTAGATGATACAAATGGAATAGTTTAGGGACCTAGGTGATACAAGCTGGAATAGTTTGGAGACCTAGAGGTGCAGTTTCATAGTTTGGGACCTAGATGACACAAGCGGAATAGTTTGGGGACCTAAATGACACACTAGAATAGTTTGGGGACCTACATGTGCACTTTTCATAGTTTGAGAACCTAAATGACACAACAAAAAATAGTTTAGGGACCGCCGGTGTAATTCACTCTAAAAAAATATAGGAATGACCAATTTCGATATACATGAGCTAATTGCTTGGTAGCTAAAGTTAGTTCTAGTACATTCAAACAAGAGAGCTAATAGATGGGCTAATTCTTTAGTAAGTTTTAACTAGTGGTTAGCCAAATAGCTAGGTAACCATAGCTAATTTGAGCTTATTTTAATCCCATCAAGTAATTAATCATGTGTATCTAAACAAGCGGGTACTCCCTTCGTTCTAAAAGTACAAGGTAATTAAGAAATTTTATAGGACATGTTATATGGTGAAATAAATGACGTATATAACCCTCTCTAATTATTATATTTGGATTGGTGAAAAAATATTAATGGTAGACATGCATGTGACTATTGCCAAGTTTGTATATATCTACAATCTTCTTATAAGTTAGAATATTCAAAAAGTAAATGGTAGATATGCATGTGACTATTGCCATTTTATATCTAGATTCTCTCATAATTTGGGACAAATTTGAATGGTTAGATATCTTATATTATAAATATGAACTAGGTTTTTTTTTTTGGAACGATTGGCAATGCCATTAAAGGAGAACAAGCAATTTGAGTTTTACAATAGTTCTTACATAATGGCAAGAGACTAAGGCAATCTGAGTAGTTTCACTCATATTTAATTAGATAAAATCATGCATTAAAGTTGATTGTTTCACCAGTGTTTCATTGTATTTTTTTTTTTATCTGACGTGGCAATGGTGGTATTTTTCAAAGCAATGCTACAAAAAACTTTTCATTGAAATTGGTCCACTACATAACGCATGAGCCTTTGCGGCATGGATATACCCACAGACCTTGCCTGCGCAGCAGCACCTCTCATCCTTGGTCCGCATGACTGTCTGCATTGGAGTATTCACATCTCAAAAAAAAAAAAAAAAAAATCTTTAGGAGGATATATATAAAATTCTATATATTAGAATTTTCTTTCTTTATTTAATGAGATGTGAATATATAAAAAAAAAATTGTATATTAGAATTTCTTTTTAGGAGAGAAAAAATTTCTGATTGCAGAGTGTACTCAAGGAAGTTGATCTGACTTCTTTCTTTAGTTTCTATT
>JADLZK010004208.1:0-15951 GCA_015847255.1 Hyparrhenia diplandra | reverse complement strand
GACGTCTGCTAAGATTGTGACTGTCTCTGAGGAGTGTAAAATGAGATGGTTGTTAAACCAAAACCGTCTCCCCATATGAAGGAAATTGCTACGTCTTCTACAGTTTCTGCCTGTCTTCGACCAGTTTGAGAAGGTGATAAAAGACGTCTTTGCTATGTAGCACTCTGCAGCGCCTAAAATAGAAGCCATCTTGATTTTGTATCAAAATTGCGACATCTTGCTGACAAATTTGAGACGACTAACAAGTTCTTGTCTCCAATATGGTTTTCTCCCCATACGGTTGGAGTGGAATAAAAAAAACCATGAGACGGTTGTTTATATAACCGGTCTGAGCTTATGTTGTGTGACGGTTGCAGACAACCGTCTCTAGTATACGTTTGATCACTATTGCTTTCTGAAGTACACCCTCTCTGTCTCTAAAAGAACGTCACCGTGGGATGCGTCTTGATAAGTTTGACTTAATTTGTAGAAAATACATGCAACATTTAAATTTTTAAATAAATTTGTTAAAAAACTAGACTTGAAGATTTTTCGATGATGCTAATTATTTAGCACAAATGTTTTTATATTTTAATATATAATTGTTGGCATTTGTGTCTCGGGCCTTGCGGTGACAATCTTTTAGGGACGGAGGGAGTAGTGTTTAGTGCCACTCAAGTACATGTTACAATAGGTGGCCTTGGTGCCCCGCTCCTGGCTCTCCACCCCCTCCCCATGTTACAATAGTTTTTTTTTTTAGTGTTTCAAAAACTTTTAGTGGTATGTTGTAGTAACGTTTTAGTGGCATTTCGTATGCCTCAGCCCAAGGTTACAACTGTTTATTCGTGGTGTTTCAATAATATGTTCCAAGATGTCTTAACTCCTTCAACCCATTGTTGCAGTAGTTTTTTTTTTTTTTGTTTTTTATGTTGCATTTGTCAATTTAATATGTTGCAACATGTTTTTCGATGTTTCATCTGTGGATTTGAGAATGTTGTAACATATTTTTCTTTGGATGTTGCAACGGTATTAATTATTAAGATGTTGTAAGATGTGTTTTTTTTTGTTGCAAATGTCTTTTTTGAGAGATGTTGCACATGTTTTCCTAGATATTCCAATACTCAATTTAAGATTATAATAGTCGATTCCCCCCCTTCACTCCGTCGGACGTGTACTTGCCCGTGCTTCTCCCCAACCCTGAACTCCGCGACAACGGCAGTGTTGTGCCCTTTCCACCTCCCCTGCACCAGACATGCAAGCGGGGACGTAGGGATGCATCGGGGGTGGTGCCGCTTTTGCATGGGCGGGATGGCGGTCTTTGGGGAGGTGGGCGTTCGATGGTTCTCGCTCGAGTGCCAACACTGCCCTATTTCATTTGAACGGTGGATCAATTGAACATTTTTCTTCAAACAATTGAACTACGAAAGTGCTACATGCCTTCTGATTTGTTTGCCGAGCAAAGAGTTTTTTTTTTTTAGATTACCGGTCCAACCTTGGACACTCAACACGCACGTACACTCACCCCTATGAACACACGTACGCAAACTCTACCCCTATGAGCAACTTCGAAGGACTGAGCCGACAAATCTTGAAGTTCACGAAGTCACCATAGGTGCCTCGCTGTCGATGGGTACGTCGCCTATCACTTAATGCATAGTGCCAGAAAATCCTGAAATAAATCCAAGATAAAGTGTCGCACCTAGGATTTGAGAGGTTAAAGATGGTTGCACAGCTGCTGTAGATATTTTGGGCGTGTTTGCTACCCTGCAGTTGGCCAGCCAGGCCCGTCGGCCAGGCCAAATTCTGCCAAAGCCAGGTTGAAGTGGTGCAAGGACAGTGTTTTTTTCCTAGCCACCCGAGCCGTGTCGGACTCGATGCGTGTTTGATTTTAGGTCCAAAAAGAGTACAACTACCTTGCACAAGCATATGGTAGACTTACCACCACACAATTGCAACTCTCTCCTTGAAGCATTATTTCGTCGAACACCCAAGAGTCGTACTCACACCGCAGCCATAGAGCCCACGACGGGGCGGTCAAGCGGCATCAACGAGCAGTGTGGGATGTCATGTCGTCGACCGACGAGCGCTTCGCGGTCTCAATGATGCTCCCGCTGAAGTATTCCATGTCCTCCACGATCTTGGCGCGGTATGACTCTATGGTCACGGACGCTGGCGGGTAGGGCCGCCGTCCTCGCGGTCTCGATGATGCTCCCGCTGAAGTATTCCTTGTCCTCCACGATCTTGGCGTGGTATGACTCCATGGCCGCGGACGCTGGCGGGTAGGGCCGCCTGATGAGGACATGACACCTATGGATACGCCCATAAAAACTAAAGATAAAGTGAGCTCGCTCCCACATTTGCATAGTAAAATTTGGTACAATTCACTTGGTTCCACATGTACGTGTCACTATTTTATTGTAGGTACAAATGGGTCTCAAAGTGCAAGTCCACCTGAGTTACGCTTTTGGTTCGTCGGCAATATGACAGTACTCCATTGGGAAGGTCATAACTCTTTCATCCGAAGTGCAATTGAGATCAATGAGCACTTGATGGAAAGATTATTTCATAAGCTTTCAGATAGATCTGGTCCTATTTCAATATCACATCGGCAAGGCCTTCGAATCATCAAGACAATCCGTCGATGTTTCTGCCGAAAGCAACATCGTCGTCATGGGCCTGATATTCACCCTTGGGACCCCGGCCCAAGTTGGAGTATGCCCCAAGGGCGTGAAGAACATCTTTGGGATACCCAAGGACGTCCTCCACCTTGGCCACCACCTTAGGGGGTCAGCAAAGGCGTCCAAGCCAAGTTGGAGGCCCACTCCGCGTCGAGTTCGAGTCCATCTCGGGCTGCTGGACCAAGAGGTAAAAACGGACGCCCAGTCGCATACGGACTCGCTTTTGGGCGATCCATCCGATATTTTCATAAGCTAACCAATGGATTTGGTTTGAGGCCCAAATTTCGTCGGAATCAACGGGAATCGTCAAAACAAGTTGACGTCCAGAATCTGTCAGGACGCTGCGTCGCCGTCTTTTGGGCCATTTGGGCCTTGTAACTTGTTAGGGTTGCTTAGTGACGTGAGTAGGGGTCCTTGGCCGCCCCTTTGGCTTTATAATCAGCAGCCGCCGCCTCCATTAGGGTTCGGGTTTTGCTTTAGATTAATCTATCTTTGAACAGTCGCCGTTATCGGTTTGTGAAACCCCATGTCGAGATCTTAATCATACATCTGCAAATTGTCACTTCAATTGAGTTGCATTTTACCTTGTTCTTGCTTGTGTTCTTAGATTCGCAGCAGGGATTAGCCTTCTTGGCGAGGTCAACCGGCTTGTGACACGGTTGATAACCAGAGGAAACGTGGTGCTAAGGTTGCAGGGTTCGGGTCTTTGTGATCTGAAGTCGGATTGGTGTGTCACATCCGAACAAATCGATAGTTATCTTGAACCTGACGGAAGATCGGGAATCACGTCCCCATTACCGCCGTCCTCGGTCTGCGTCGCGGCGTCTGTGGTGCGCTCCACCACGTACTCACAAGGTGAGCCACGTTCGCCAAGGTGCTCTTAGCCCATCGCGCCCGGCTGTCGTATGCCTCCCACATGGCAGAGGACGACAACCCGGCCACCGGGCGGATCCACTTGGGCCGGCTCTGGATCCACCGGCGTTAATGTGAACTAGGGTGGCCTGATCTTCCGAAAGGTTCTGATAACTCTCGATTTGGTGGAAACGAGACACAATTCGATCCGGCTTCGAACAACTCGATCCAAAACCCCACAATCGCAAAGCACCACGTCTCCTGCGGTTATCAACCGGCGTTACCTGTTGACCTCGCAAGAAGGCTAAGTCCTTTGCCTGCAAATCGAAGAACACAAGCAAGAACAAGGAAGAATGCAACCAATTTGCGATGAATGATTAAACTCATGAGTTGGGGTCTCACAAACCGATGAAACGGCGAAAACTGTTCTTGACAGAATAATCTAAGCAAAACCCGAAACCTAACGAGAGTGGCGGCGGCTGAATATATAGGTCTAAGGGTCGTCACCACCCCTGGGCCGCGCCCCCCCTAATGGGCTCAACATCGATACGGTCCGTTGGACCAAAAACGGTGACGCAGCACCAGAACAGATTCTGGACGTTGACTTGTTTTGACGTTTCCCAACGACTCCGAACGAGTTTGGACCTGAAACCAACGCCATTGGTTTCCTTATGAAATTATCTTTCCAACCATGGGTGGATCGTAGAAAACGAATCCCGGATGCGTCCTGGGCGACTGTTTTACTCCTTGCTGGTCCTGGACTCCGAAACAGGCTCGAAATTGACTTCGGTTTGGGTCTCCACCTTGTCTTGGGCGCCCTTCCTGATCCTCCACGCCTCCAAGCCATCCCTTATGCACACTCTGGTCCTCTCTATGATTCCTAAGCACAATACAATCATTAGGTAGCAATCTATTCTCAAAATCATATAAAGACTTGCTTAGGAACGAGCTCACACAGAATTTAAGTGTCGTGCGCGTGCTCTTGTAATTGGACCTTGAATGTCCAGCGAGGGTTCATCTTGTGCATCCGAAAGAGTGATGTGCTCATCAGGTGTCGAGGCAGAGGTGGGTGGCCCTACTGGTGTCGGGGGTTTGGATGGCGGGCGCACGAGGTCGGGCGCCGAGGCAGCGTAGCCGGGGTGGCTCGGCGGGTTTGGGTTTGGCCGGCAGCACACGAGGTCGGGCGGCGTAGGGGGTGGGCGTCCGACCCAGCGTGGGGCAAGGCGCGCGGTGTTGGCCGCCGGGCGCGCGAGGTCCATGGCTAGCAGCTCTTGATCTGTCAACGGTGGCGACTGTAGGGTCGAGATGGGGATTAGAGGGGGGTGAATAGTCCTTTCTAAAACTAATTGCGCCGGCTAAACAAATATGATGCGGAATTGAAACTATTCGTTTAGCCAAGACTTCACCCCTCTAGCTATGACTCTAAATCACCTCACAAAAGATCCTACATAAAGCAAATGAGGTGATAAGCCTAGCTTGAGCTCCTAACCGTTTCTATTGCAAGGTCACACAAACCTATGCACTAGTACTTCAAACAATGGTGAGCTCCTACACAATTCTAATGAGCAAAAGCACAAAGCCAATCCTAAGCTCACTAGATGCACTAAGGACAAGGCGACACATGCCTAACCCAAAGGCTCAAATTACTTAGCTACACAAACTAAGCAAAGCAACTAACAAGGTACACAAGCTAGTAATTGCAAGAGCTACTCCACAAGCACAAGCACAAGGTATATATGAATGTAAATACAAAGCTTGTGATTTGGAGAATGCAAACCACCGAGAAGAGTAGACAAGTTGACACCGGTGATTTTTTACCGAGGTATCGGGAAGCTTGCCAACTCCCCCTACTCCTCGTTGTGTCGACCAACATCTTGGGTGGTTCCTTTGGTGTTTCACCTAGATGGTTCTTCGGTGTGTTTCTCCGATCACTTGCCCCTCAAGGCACGCCCCGCAAGGCACCGCAAGACACCATTCTCATGTGAGCCTCTCAAGGCACCGCAAGACACCACACGCACAAGGGGAGGTACTCACCGACACGCTCTAGTAGTGTCGCTCTTTACGATCCCCGCGAGGTGAGCACGAACCTCTCACAAATCCTCCTTCGGAGCACCGCACAATCTCGTTTGCGTGCTTCACGAAGTCTCTTCCGTTGGCGTTTCTTAACGTTATTACTATGAATAGATTTTAAACCTATCCCGGCAATGGCGCCAGAAATGCTTTTTGACATTTCTTAGCACAATCACTAAGAATAGATATTATGATTAATGATAACGTCAAGAGAACGTCGGGTGATAGATGAATTGAATATTGCAAGGGTCAACCGCAAGCGCATGGATCTATCATCGTCATTTCACCAGTGAGTAATCGGGTATCGTTCATTTATATTTTCCCATGGGAAGGCAGGTTTAGATTTAATATGATGATGATATAGCCCACAATGTATGTATGGATAGCCACTAATCATATACAGGGGGTAAGTGATAATAATATTGGAGATAGTGGTGACACACACACTTCTTGAGCACTAGAAGGAATAAATAGAAAATAACATAAAAAGGAAAATCTATGTTGAGTTGGCTATTCTAATATCGCCAATGCGTTAGACTATAGTCTACATACGTCATTCATGGTTCACCGAGAGATGGGCTAAAGTGATGAGGAGATGCCCAATCCGCCAGCCGGTTGCACTTGATAAGACTCCAACCCAACACCGGACGTGGAGGAGTGCAAAGGGCCTCCACAGAGTTGTCACACCTCTGCCGCCTACCTCACTACCGTGGGATGCCAAGCATTTCCCGGATGATTCCCTATAGACCTAAGCACCATGCTTACATTTATAGAGAACTACCTAAACCCCCATGGTACCCTCGACCCTACGGATCGACAGGAAAGAGTAAAGGTAAACCAAGGTACACGGACCATCACTCGAACTTAGTTCTACTACGTTCCAAGAATAAAATATGATTCAATTATCCTAAAGTTAGTCATGTTAATTATCACATTATACTAACTATACTCTAGTTGGCATAATATGAATATAACATGAGGGTAACTATACTCTAGTTCATATGCATTGCGATATAAATAATGAGACTTGAATAAAGGAAAGAACTTCATAATAAATTACCAAAAGATCCTTCCAAGGAGACAAGCCCTCCTTGAAGCTCCGCCAACTCAAATACTAACACTAAACTAATGAAGAGGAGAGAGTGGTGCTCAAGGTGAGGATGTAACAATGTGTAGTGTGTTGTGTTGTGTTCATAGTGAGGAGTGCCTCTCTTTATATAAGAGGGGGAGGGAATGGAGGGCTCTCCTTGCTTTGAGCTCTTCTTGGGGGAACGAAAGTATGCACTACATGCAACCGCCACTTGAAGTTCGCACCAAACCGCCGAGAAAGGCGGGGCATTGGCCGAAATTTGGCGCCGACCGCCGCAGTGGGCGGCCGGGCCCTCGGCCGGGCCTCTCGGCCCCGGCCTTCCCCGTCGCGCGTTTTGTCACTTGTATGTTGGGCCTATGGTGGTGCATGGGCCGGTTTATGCGCTGGGTTTGGTCTCCTTGCTCAATCCACTCCTTGGCGTCTTTTATTCAAATGCGCTTTCTAATTTATTTGGCAACTTTGTACTGTTTCCACTTTTATACCCGCAAGACATAATTTCTAGAATACAAGTGGAACTAGGTTAAAAAGTAAAGGTATATGCATCATAAGTTTGCCTCTTTCTCATGAATTGGATATAAGTTGGCGGTATAATATACTCAATAATGACCGCCAACACTTGCCACCAAGCCGCCTAGGAGGTGGCAACCTCCAAGAGAAACAAGCACACCGGCTTGCAACACGATCACCTAGTGCCACAAATGCGATCTCTCAACGCGAATGCACTAGAATCACTCCTCACTTTGATTTGGATGAACTCTATCAATCACAAGTGAGTGGGAGGGCGCTCAAGCACTCTCAAGCATGGACACAAAGTCCCCAAGGTGCTAAGCCACCAACCATGGCTGGCCACCCCATCTATTTATAGCCACAAGCCAAAATAGAGCCGTTGGGGAGGAACATGCAATTCTGCGGGCCGACCCGGGCCCGACCGAACTCATGCATGAGTCCTGCCGATGAGTCCTGGCCGAACCGACAAACCTAACCCCCAAAAATAGAATCCTGCATGCGTCCGGTCCAGCAAACATGCGTCCGTCACGAAGTCCGGTGCATGCGTCCGGTCACTCCCCAAGAACGACCACGAAAAACATGCTCTGTTTCATTGACCGAACCACGCACCGGGGTCGCGTCCGGCCGATCCTGCATGCTTCCGGTCGCGGGTCCGGTCACCGCGTCGGGCGGAACCGCTTGGTAAACGGGCGATATCTCCTTCATCCAACTCCGTTTTTCGATGATCTTGGACTTTATGGAAAGCTTACTCAGAAGGCTACACAACCCACATGGTTACTTGATCCAACTCACAATGGATCAAAGCAGTATTCCACTCTAAGAGCAGTCCAAGTGTCCGGAAACACCGAAACAACTTCTCCTTTGCAAATGTGCCAACACCACCAAGTGTACATCACCATTTGCATGTGTGTTAGCATTTTCACAATCATTTTCAAAGGATTTTCTCTTGCTCTTACCACGCCACTCGATCCTAACACATCGCAAAGTTAGATCGCTCAAGTGGCACTAGATAACCGATATGCAAACAAGTTTGCCCCTCTTGATAGTACGGCCATCTATCCTAAATCCGGTCATAAACTTCTCTAAGCACCAATGACCGCTTGAAATGAAATACCCTATAGGTTATACCTTTGCCTTACGCATTTCCATTCCGCTCCCATCTCTAAGTGCCGATGCAATACATGCACCAACACGATCACCAAATGATATGATCCACTTCATATCATCATATGACCTTCTTGGTCCATCGATCTTGACCTCACTTGCTCTTCACCATTGCGTCGGTCCGTCGGGCGCCAAGTCTTGCCTAAGCTTCACCGCCTCGCGGTCCATCGCTTCACCGCCCTCGACTTGCCCTTCACACTTGCAACCGGTCCATCAAGCCAAGCCTTGTCTTGATCTTCATCACCTTGGTCACATGACTCCATGTCATGTTTCATATGCAATAAAGCTCCTTCATTGCGTCACCACACGTGAACTAATCTCCTGTGTATTATCTCAATCACACATTATTAGTCCACCTAATGTTGTCACTCAATTACCAAAAACCACAAGGGACCTTTCAATCTTCCTCTTTTTTTGGTAATTGATGGCAACACTACAAAGATATGGAATTGAAGATTTAATTCCAAGCTAGCACTTCATACAAGTATAAATTGCTAACTTGGTTTGGATTTTATGTCACTTATCCAATATTTAAGCTCAATGTCAAGATTTGGATAAGTACCATAAAACCCGACTTGGTAGTGGTAACTCCCCCTATATGTGTGCCCAATTGATTTGAATTCAAGGTTTGCACACATACATAGATATGAAACTTTTGGGAGCGTTAACACTACAAAGTGATGCTAAGATGTATAGGATAAACCTTTGAAGCGTGATACCAATCGGTGTTGCGAATTTGAAGTTCATCCTTAGCATCATCCATGTAACTAGACATATATCAAAACTCAAGATACCATATGAGATCAACATTATATGAGATGGCTCTTGATTTTCATGAGGCATATATATGTCTAGCTACAACCTATGCATGCTAGTTATCATATCATCAAGCAAGTTCTATAACTAGCATATACCACACAAGCATTGCATGTGAAATTTAAAAACTTATGCAATTGCAAGCAAGCACATGAATATGCACATATCAAATGCAATCAATCAAGTTCATGAGCTTGCTCTCCCAACTTGTGTGCTTCTCATATGTCCAAGAATTTTGATCCTTCTCAATTCTTCAATGTTGCTCCCTCTCGGTCCATGTCCTCAATCCATATTTCAATCTCTCCCTATATTCATATCTTTGTTCCAATCTCTCCCCTTTGTCATCAATTTCCATAAAGGGTATGCCTCTTTTGATACAAAGGGTGTGACTAGGGATAGATGATCGAGTCTTGAATCATCATTTTTTTATGGACACACCATATGATGGAATGACATCACTTGTAACTCTCACGTGTGGAAGCATGAAAGCCACCTAGAAATGCCACATGTAGGTCACTCGTAGGATCCTTGACCTTGATCTTGAGGTGGGGCACCTCTCCCTATGTCAAAGCATATGTCAATCCACTTGAGTTCTTGAGGGTAGCTTCCTTGAGTTGAATTGATCACTTAAAGTTGAGGATCACTTGTGGAACCACCATTGATACGCTAAGTACCACTTGTGTGTGAGCAAGAATACCACATGAATGAAAAATACCACTTGTAGGGATATGATATATCTTGCAATGTGGTAACCACTTCTTGAACTAGATTGTTTCCATGAGCCTCTGCTTGTTGACTTGAACTAAAATGATTTGCCATAGCTTTCAAGTCCGGTTTGATCCAATGAAAGCTTCTTCACACCTCATAAAGTATAAGGGTTATCTTACCAATGTTGTACTTGTCACTTGTGAGCAATCTAAAATAGATCAAGTACTTGGGATCACTAGCTCATGAACAAATTCATATACAAACCACTAGATCATATAATCATTCAAGCAATAGTGGTAGCAATGAATTAAAACTTTCATTTGTTATGCATGACCCTATTAAGCATGTACTATATGCACTAACCGCATACTAGTAAGGGATGAAATGATCATGCACATTACAATGATACCTTTGCTATCTTGGAGTAGAGGATAGTCAATATGATTCCAATTTCTCTCCACAATAGCAATGTAAAGTCCATTTGAATAGCTTGGTGAAGACCAAATATGGCAATATGAATTCCATGCTTCACCCATATGAAATGAGAACCACTAAAGATCAAGTTCACTTCTTGTTGTGGTTGGCTTGCTTCTTTTGATCTTTGCTTGCATAAGAGAATCAACAAAGAATATCTCTTGAATTTTACATGAATTGCTCTCTCTTTTGGGTGTTGCTTGCCTTTCTTTTGATCAATCCTTTTGATTGCTTCAACTAAGCATCTTGAATGTTCCTAGATCATCACTTCCATGTTGGCCCCTCCAAGCATCCCAACTTGTCAATCCCACTCATGGGTGGCACGCCCCTCTCTTAGGGAGAAGTGATCTCACCAAGAACTATCCTTGACACTCACTTGAATTGAATTTGATTGATTGACCCAAGTGATGGACTTATCATGATAGGTAACCTTAAAATCTTCTTTAAGTCCTTTTCTTTCGTCTTGAAGAGATATGATGATCATTTGAACTAAAACTTGTCTCTCTATCTTGAGCTTGGTCTTGATCTCCAATTTGAGTACTAGATGTGTACAAGGTACACTCCCCCAAATCAATGGCCTTTGTACTCATTGCTTGTCATGCTTCTAACTCAAATCAAAACCAAACTTAGGTGCCTCAAACACTTATAATCATGATTCCAACTTGAGGATCTTTCAATCCAAGTGACTCTTGATCAATCCAATAATTGTCACTTTTCTGGCAGATTTTGTATATCTCAAAGAATAGTCCATAATTCTCAATGTACATGTTGAAATGCCACGAAATTTGGTGGAGATGTGCAACACTAAGTCATCTATCAACCATAAAAATTTGAGCTTCATACTCCTTCTAGATTGCTACCAGATTTCACATCTTCCCACACTACTACATGCTGAAAACTGCTGCATCATAGTTGACAAGTTCCACTCCAAAACCAAAGTGTCCCTTATCTTCTCATCATGAAATTTTTACAGCAACTTCTACCATAAGTATAGAGCATGCATACCAAATTTCAAGTCATTCCAATAAGATTTGATCATCCAAACATGGCTATCATCACAGCTCACTCAGATTTTGCAAAAGTGGCCAGATTTGAGCAATTGAGCTATGCTTCATCAATTTGAATCAAACTTGATGCTAACTTGTTTGAATACATTCACAAGATATATATATCCATTCAATCCACTTACTGAATGTCATCTCATGATCATATCCATTCAAACCAACTCAAATTTGACTACTAAGCATTTAAATCCATTCAATCATCTCATAGCAAGCAACATATGCATATATATCCAATTCAATCATCTTATATGCACCCAAATATATGTGATCAACTAGATATATACCTTTGTAGCCTAAGATCATCATATAGCAAGCTTCATCTTCAAATATTCTTGCAAGCCTTCAAATATCCAATGAATCACCACAACTAGGATCATTGCACTTGTATGTTGTAGTTCATTTGGACTTTGCTTGTCATGACTTGGCATTGGGATAAGAGTAGCAATAAGCTTGAATACTTGACTTAATGGAATGATGAACATTGTGAACTCAATTGAATCAAGCCTCCAATGCCATGGTACCTACAAACAATCATCCACTTTTTGATGGTACCCAAACTTGTTTGGGTCCTCTCAAGTTAGGTGCAACATACTTTGACAAAGCCTTAGTATGAGTAGCGGGATGTTTTGCAATAGTAACCGGAGAGGTACCATTGTCATCCTTTCTAAGCACATTATCATCATCAATTGAAATAGGCTTAGAATAGTTACCTAGGGGACATGAATGAGCCATGTGTCCCCTTTCCCGGCATAAGTAGCATATTCTCTTTTGTTGAGCTCATTCTTCCTTACTCATTTGATGTTTCTTCTTGCCTTGCCTCTCATGAGGTGCTTAAGCATTCTTCTCAAGCTTGCTAGGACACTCCGAGGTAAAGTGTCCCATGTCTCCACATTCAAAGTACTTGATGTGAGCAAACTTTATTTTCTTAGCTTGAATCTTGCTCATCATCTTGGCATCTTGGATATGAGTTGGATGCCTTGCTCTTGCCTTGCCACCCCTTCTTGTCTTCTTCTTCGTCATCTTTAAGTCATCAACTTTATCATTAAGATGGACCTTGACTTGATCTTGGGGCTTGTTTTTCTTGCTCAATTTGTTGCTTTGGTTGAGGCTCTTCTAGTTGCTTCACCAATTGCTTGGTTGGGCACTTTGAGGTGAGATGACCCCATGTGCGGCACTTGAGGCACTTGACATGCTTGAGCCTCTCTTCTTCCTTCTTCAACTTGAGCTTTTCTTCATTTGAGCAAGCCTTAGCAAGATGTCCTACTTCATGGCACCGATAGCACATGGAGTGAGATAGCTTCCTTTGTTGAAGCCTCTCCATCTTCTTTGCTTCTTTTGCTTTGCCCTTTCTTTCGGCCTTTGTCATCCTCCTCTCAAATCTAAGGCCATGCTTGTCACCATAGTATCTTTGAGACTTCAAGATTTGCTCAAAGGTGACCTTTGAATTGTAGCACCTCTCAATCTTGGCTATCAAGTTCTTCAAATCTCTTTTGAGTTTATTGTTCTCCTTCAAAAGGTTAGTCTCACAAGACATAGAAGTAGAACAATCATCTAAAGAAGAAGAACATGGCATGTCTAAAGTATTATCACAAGCGGTGGATACATGCTTCTTGCCTACATCACAAGGGTTAGCACAAATATGTGATTGATCAATTGACCCAAGTGATGAGCTCTCACTAGTTTTAGATTTTTCATTTGAAAGCATCTTAGTGAGTAAAGGATGGTCTTGTACCAAGTTATCATGAGTAACACTAAGTTCCTCATGAGTCAATTTTAGCACATCATGTGAACAAGTAGTAACATAAAGTAGATGCTCTTGTTGTTCACATGTTTTCTTTAGAAAAGAGATTTCATTTTCCAAGTTTAATGTTTTTGCTTTCTTATTTTCTAAAGATATGGTCATGCTAGCAAGTCTACTAACAAGCTCATCATAAGAATCAACATGATCAACCATATTGCTACTTGATACCTTGGTGTCACTTTATGACATGAGACAATATGTTGATGTAGTCGATGGACTTGTAGTAGCATCATCAACCAAGCATGAACCATCATCATCATCCTTGTCAAGTGAACTTGAGGTAGGTCTTTCATCATCTTCACTTGACCATGAGGAGGAGCAACCTTGCTCAACATCCTCATGCACCACCTCCTTTGGTGCCTCATCCTCAAACTTGCCATCATCCCATGTTGAGGCATCGCCATAGGTGTGCTTGATGTCCTCCCACAACATATGTGCGGATACCCTAGTGTTCACCTTCTCAAACACATCAAAGCTCAAAGATTTGATTAGATACAATAAAGCATTTGCATCAAGTTCAAAAAGAGGCCTTTGAGCTTCGGTGAGATTCTTATGGTCCATCATGAAGGTAAGACCACTTGTGATAACCCACCATGCTTTAGGTCCCATGGCACGAAAATGATCAAGCATATGGTGTTTCCACCATGCAAAGTGTGTGCCATCAAAAATATGTGTGTCACTCAAGCAATCATCATAAAACCCTCTAGTTTTCATCCTCTCGGGTCGGTTAAGACCACTAAGTGAGAGACCATGGCTTTGATACCACTTGTAGGGTCGAGATGGGGACTAGAGGGGGGTGAATAGTCTTTTCTAAAACTAATTGCGCCGGCTAAACAAATATGATGCGGAATTAAAACTATTCGTTTAGCCAAGACTTCACCCCTCTAGCTATGACTCTAAATCACCTCACAAAAGATCCTACATAAAGCAAATGAGGTGATAAGCCTAGCTTGAGCTCCTAACCGTTTCTATTGCAAGGTCACACAAACCTATGCAGTAACAATGGTGAGCTCCTACACAATTCTAATGAGCAAAAGCACAAAGCCAATCATAAGCTCACTAGATACACCAAGGACAAGGCGACACACGCCTAACCCAAAGACTCAAATTACTTAGCTACACAAACTAAGCAAAGCAACTAACAAGCTACACAAGCTAGTAATTGCAAGAGCTACTCCACAAGCACAAGCACAAGGTATATATGAATGTAAATACAAAGCTTGTGATTTGGAGAATGCAAACCACCGAGAAGAGTAGACAAGTTGACACCGGGTGATTTTTACCGAGGTATCGGAAGCTTGCCAACTTCCCCTACTCCTCGTTATGTCGACCAACACCTTGGGTGGTTCCTTTGGTGTTTCACCTAGATGGTTCTTCGGTGTGTTTCTCCGATCACTTGCCCCTCAAGGCACGCCTCGCAAGACACCGCAAGACACCACTCTCATGTGAGCCTCTCAAGGCACCGCAAGACACCACACGCACAAGGGAGGTACTCACCGACACGCCTAGTAGTGTCGCTCTTGCGATGCCCGCGAGGTGAGCACGAACCTCTCACAAATCCTCCTTCGGAGCACCGCACAATCTCCTTTGCGTGCTTCACGAAGTCTCTTGCCACCAAACCGTCTAGGAGGTGGCAACCTCCAAGAGAAACAAGCACACCGGCTTGCAACACGATCACCTAGTGCCACGAATACGAGCTCTCAACGCCAATGCACTAGAATCACTCCTCACTTTGATTTGGATGAACTCTATCAATCACAAGTGAGTGGAAGGCCCTCAAGCACTCTCAAGCATGGACACAAAGTCCCCAAGGTGCTAAGCCACCGCCCATGGCTGGCCACCCCATCTATTTATAGCCACAAGCCCAAAATAGAGCCGTTTGGGAGGAACATGTACTTCTCGGGCCGAGGGACCTTCGGCGACCGGACTCATGCATGAGTCCGGCCGATGAGTCCCGGGTCAGAACCGACAAAACCCAACCCGCCCAAAAAGTAGAATCCTGCGCATGCGTCCGGGCCGAGCAAACATGCGTCGGTCACGCGAGTCCAGTGCATGCCCGGTCACTCCCAAGAACGACCATGAAAAACATGCTCGCTTCATTGACCGGAACCACGCACCGGTGCGTCCCGGCCGATCTGCATGCTTCCTCGGCCGCGGGTCCGGCCACCGCGATCCGGCCGAACCACCGCTTGGTAAACGGCGATATCTTCTTCATCCGAACTCCGTTTTGATGATCTTGACTCTATGGAAAGCTTACTCAGAGGGGCTACACAACCCACATGGTTACTTGATCCAACTCACAATGGATCAAAGCAGTATTCCACTCTAAGAGCAGTCAAGTGTCCGAGAAACACCGAAACAACTTCTCCTTTGCAAATGTGCCAACACCACCAAGTGTACATCACCATGTGCATGTGTGTTATCATTTTCACAATCATTTTCAAAGGATTTTCTCTTGCTCTTACCACGCCACTGATCCTAACACATCGCAAAGTTAGATCGCTCAAGTGGCACTAGATGGCCGATATGCAAACAAGTTTGCCCCTCTTGATAGTACGGCCATCTATCCTAAATCCGGTCATACACTTCTCTAAGCACCAATGACCGGCGAAATGAAATGCCCTATAGGTTATACCTTTGCCTTACGCATTTCCATTCCGCTCCATCTCCAAGTGCCGATGCAATACATGCACCAACACGATCACCAAATGATATGATCCACTTCATATCATCACATGACTTTCTTGG